>JAHWFP010075037.1:0-17828 GCA_023313725.1 Lithobius niger
CCTCCAGTGGCGATTGGAAAGTGGATGTTTACATGTGCTAAATGCTGCCTATGGACGTTTCCTTTCGGCCGTGTCAGTATGGCACAGCGGTAGTACTTTCGGACTTTGGTTTCGAAGGTCGTGGGTTCGATTCCCCGCTCAAGAAGCCTGACATATAAGTTCAAAAGGCAACGTAAACAGGTTTGCATCTGTATTTATTTAACTGTTGTTGAGCCTTCCGTCTTTAATTTTGTTGTTTTGTGCTTCTGCCCGGATCGTTGCTATAAAATAGAAATCCAGCATTCCTCGTGGCGATTTCCATCATCTAGCATACTTCATGAAAATAAACTTATTATTATTATTATTATTATTATTATTATTAAACGAGCGAGATTACCCCTATGAGCTTGGCCCAGAAAACCAGCAGCGCCGCCCGGAAAAAAAAAAAAGACATCGCGACTATCACCGTCCAACAATTATTATTGTTGATGTGATGCTCGAGGGTTTTTTTTAAATTTGTTTAATTTTTCTGGCCCGTCACTCGTATTTTGTGCCAAGCGCCTGTGAGAATACCCAAAATGCAAAAGTTGGTGACACCGTTGCTCCCAAACCAAAAGGAAGCCAATAAAGAAAGAAATCACAAGGTAAAGGGTAAATGAAGCAAGCAGTCATTAGGTCACCACTGAGAAAGATTGGACGGCTACTTAACTCGGCTGGAGCCTGTAGCCAGTACCCGCCCCGGTAGCGCAGTGGTTAGAGCGCCCGGCTAGTTAACGGGATGTCCTGGGTTCGAGTCCCAGTCGGGGCAGTTGTCTTTTCTTTCTTTCTCAGACTAATGTATTGTGTATCCTCACAAGGACTGCACTAATGCAGACTGCACTTAATGCAGATTGCTTGCTTCATTCAAAAGGAAGCCGTTAAGGCCAAGCCGACGCTGCTTTCTTGAAGCTAACTAAGTGGTTTGTTAACTACTGGCAGTAGTTTTTAATAAAATTAAACCAAAACAATGGCATGCTTTTACGATGCTCCGCTTGTAATGAAGCTCCCTGTCTGTTGAAACGATCTAGCAAACTTTCGCTTTGTCCATTGTATTTAGTTGGCGAAATGCTCTTAAGCGCCGGTGCACACGTGCGGTCGCCGCTGCGGTACCGCATTTGCGGTTTGGTTTACGTGTTATCTGTTGGGTACTGCACACGCACCTGCGTCGACGTTGCGTTACCGCCCGCCACTCGTGCGGTCGTTTTGCACCGCAATACCCCCCGTCAACGCAGCGGTACCGCAGCGTTAAAAAAACGCAATTGCGTCTCTGAGTACCTTGGGTAACTTGAGTGGTGCACAAGATTAAACAGTTGCGCACAATGCTGGTGAGCCTACAAATCACGCACACTGAAGAGGAAGCGTTATCAGGCCTAAGACGCTGAAATCGAGTTGCAGAAAATCTAACTTTCAACAGAAGGACTTGCACTGAATGAACGAGCGAAGCGAGCGAAATTCATTACGTTTGAAAGGAGCACAGACGACCAACTTGGTATGCCAAAGTATTGCGAATTAGAAAACGAAAACGAACTCGTGTGATGTTTAAGGTACGGCTTCGAAGTCAAAGCAGCAAAGAGACACAAATACCTTTCTTGTAATATTTCAGATACTGTAGTGTTGCTGTGCTGTTTAGTCCACGTGAAACCTTACAGTTGTATTCAATCATTATACACATAAATAAAACCACAGCCAAAATATGAAAACTATTGATGCCAAAACAAAGGAAGAATAATGTAAGGTCACACACAGGACTACTTTCTGGGTAAGATTTTTCAGTATTTTTCAGTTAAATCGTCTATTTTCCGTTCATCCCCTACTGATGATACATACACTATTTTTAAAATAATTTTCCAGGGACGGAGTTTCATTATTGTTTTCCAGGATATTTCCAGGTTATCAAAGGCGCGTAAAAACCCTGAATTACCTTCAGAGCTGTGCTAAGAGCACCAAGACGATTAGTTCCAGCGATATCGTTTAGCCAAGTAAAATGCACCAATTGTGCTGACCAATTGTGTGCAAAAGTATAAACGGTAAAAACACTTGAATACCAGCAGTAAGGTTTCACGTGGACTAAACAGTACAGCGAGAAAGTTTATTTGTGTTCCTTTGCTGTTTTGACTTCGGATCAGTTAAACCTTACCTTAAACATCAAACGAGGTCGTTTTTGTTTTCCAATAAGTATTTGTTCGTTTACTATAGCTTGTTCCACATTATGTTTTCAGAAAACTGACTGGATGACGACTCGTTTCCTTGCACTAAGAGTGCGAAAACATATAGATATCACACTTGTAGACTCAACAAAGTTACTGTTAGAGTTTACGAATGGGATGTTTACGGATTTTTTTGCACTCGTATTGGAAGCAAACGTGGCGTCATACAGTCAGTTTTCTGAAAACATAATGTGGAACAAAGTATAGTTCAGTTTGTGACGATTCATCCAACGGGTGGGTCCAGCTCAGTCAGCAGTCAGTGAGATGAAAGCATCAGTAAAAAATGGCCGAATCGAATCAACGACACCACATATGACGTAAGACGCATTCAAGTAAAAATAATAATAAAATGGTCGCTGCCTTGCCGATGTATCTCGCAAAATTCTTGCACTGTTTTTCGTGCTGCTGCGTGGTATCGATGGAACCGACCCTACCAAACCTGCGTATAATCCAACGTCCTTTGGAAACCAATGTCGACGAACAGGTTTGTTAAATTTAGAGCAATTATTTGTAGAGTAGGTGTGCTAATAATTCCATCCCTTATTGACAAAACAACGTTAATTTTATTATTCAGCTCGTCTTGTCGCTTAGTGTGGTATAACTAAAGCCGGCACCGGCCAAGCAACAACTGATGAATGTCCAATCCTTGATGTTGCGAAACATAATATTAAGGCTGTAAATCGGAAATGAAAGGACCCAACTAGGTGAAAATTGTAGGCGGTGCCAAAAAATTAAAAAAATCGCGCAGTTTTGGCCTAAGAAATCCTCTCTCACAGCGTTGGATTGACTAAAGACGCCATTGTTTTTACCTGGCTTTTAGCTAAGCGACTGGCTCCCAGATGTGAGCTCCACACCGAATATGGCGTTATTACGTCTGCTATCAGGGAAAAGAACCAGCTTACAGGAAGTGGGGAGGAGGAGGCGGTAAAATTAGCTTGGCGATGTGTTACGAATTCTGTACCCATTATCAGATATTGCTGCTGCAAACTTTTCAGCACCATGTAGGCTTAAATGTTTCGCATGTTTGATCTTTATCTGATAATGTGTTATAGCTTTTTTTAATATTTACTTAAACATCTTATGAGATAGACGCCAAACAGACAAACACGCAAGCCTATGTGGGTGCTGGTGCTTAAAAATTTCCAGCATTATCTGAAAATGGGTTGTGAACTTTTATGGCTTGTTTACTATTTAAGTTCACAACGAATTTTCACAAAACCCAACTTTCCACTCACTTGAATGGGATCCTTATTATGGGAACATTACAAACAAATAATAAAACAAAAGAAAACAGGGAAATTGCCTCTTTTAAAACATTTTTTTTTGGAAATAAAATGTAAAACTCACGAAGGAAAGCACAACTAAGCTAAAGAAATGGAAATTCGCTAAGCTAAACTAAAATTAAACTATTCCACTAAAACCGAAGGTGAATGTTCAGCAAAAAGAGTTAAAACTACAATGAGGACGAAGGCGGTAACGTTCCCCAAAAAAAGTAGTAAGGAATTTTCTCAAAACAGTAGCAAATAAGGAACTTTCCCCAAAAAAGTAAGAAAATAAGTTATTTTTCCAAAAAGTAGGAACCAAGCAACTTTCCAAAAGAGTCAAAAAACATCGAACTATACCAAAAAATTAGTAATAAAGAACTTCCCCAGAATAAGAAATAAGCAATTTTCCCAATAAAGTAGAACATAAAGAACTTTCCCCCAAAAAATAGTAAATAGGGAACTTTCCCAGACAGTAGGAAATAAGGAACTTTTCCAAACAGTAGTAGGCAAGCAACTTTCTCAAAAAGCCAGAAAATAATAAAATTAAAAAAAAATAGAAATAAGCAACTTTCCAAAAAGAGTAGTAAGGAACTTTCCCAAAAAGCACGAATGAGGAATTTTCCCCCAAAAGAGGAAAATAACAAACTTTCCCCCAAAAAATATGAGATTTGGAAAACGTAGGATCTACGACCCCTGCAAGTGTTTATTCTATCTGGTTCGGAACTTTTGCTGCTGTGCGTTGGGTCCAACTTTAAACAGTGCGTTATATACTCCCACCTAAGAGAAAGGATTTTTTTTAATATTTTATTTTATATTACTTAAAACCAGAAGAACCAAATTTTATACAATAACAACAGAATTAAAATTTTCATTTCTTAGTGGTGGTGGTGTAGCATAATTCATTTAGGCACACGCTAGTGTGTCGCGCCAAGTTAGGCAACAAACATCACAACAAACATCACATCGATTCAATTGTCGAAGCTGTAAACCATTGTAGCGCGACGCCATAGCGTCAAGTGTCTTATATCAAAAACCAAAACTGGTAAAAGGGCCGCCAAGTTCAAAAGGTACGGCCCTTCAAAGGAGTGATATCAACACACCAAAACATTCGCCAAGTTAATCGCACCGCTTAATAGTTCGAATTTTAAATGAAAATTTTAAATTTTCGATAGCAATGTTCAAGTTTTCAATTAACGTCCAAAGTATTATTCGGTGCGATTAAGTAGGCGAATGTTTTGGTGTGTTGATATCACTCCTTTGAAGGGCCGAACCATTCGGAACTTGGCGGCCCCTTTTACCAGTTTTGTTTTTTGGTATGATATCAGTCCTTTTTTTTTTTAATTGTGTATTAGACTCAACTCCACTACCGTGCAGATGTGTAACAAAGTGGCACGTCAACAAGAAATTGGTTTTCAACAATTTGCTTTTAATATATTTGTAATTTGTTTAATTTCGTTAGTTTTGATGTGTTGATATCAATCCTTTGAAGGGCCGAACCACTCTCAACTTGGTCGCCTCTTCACCAGTTTTTGGCTTTGTTTATTTTGCTTTGTTTTTATTGTTGGTTTATTTTTCGTGAATTGGAAATGAATACAATTTCTTTGGCAACGTTGTTCAGATTTATCGCGGTACACTAGTGTGTATCTAGGCACGCACGTCAGTATACATGTTATCATTGTCCGAACTTTGGCTGTCCAATAAGAGACGATGCTGACAATACTAACAATGGTTATGACAATATTTTCGTACTTTTTTTGGGCCATTTTGTGTGTTTGTTAAATCAATTCCGGAATATGCAAGCCCAGTTTAGTCACCAGACTTAGCTAAGGATATTGATCACATTGAATCGGTATAGCAGGAATTTACAAAATCTGTACCAGGTTTTAAAACTAAGAGCTACCTTGAACGCGTAAGTATCCTGAATGCAGATTCACTTGAAAAGCATAGGCTTAAAACTTATAGCATTAATGTTTACTCTACTTCATGATCTTGGTGGCTATGATTATTTTCGTTATTTCACACTAAGTGGGGACAACAGAACAAGAGGTCATTGTTTTAAATTTGCTGTTCAGCAAGTAACATGCGACTGTAGGAAATATTTCTTTTCGAACCGAGTGGTTAGGGTGTGGAACAAACTTCCCCCTGATGTTGTCACGGCAACGTCATTGCATAATTTAAAAATGAAGCTGAGGGGTGTTGACTTGGGTAAGTGTTTGATGGGGGTATAATATGTGTCACAGTCTTTGACGTGCTGGTTTCCATTGTCGTTAATGTTTTTGCTATGCTTGTGTGTGTGTGTGTGACATCAACCTTTTGTGGGGCCAAATTTCAAGTTTTTAGTTTGATGATTGAGTAGTTTTACAGGCTGAGTGTAAGCGAAATTAATTTTTTTTGTTCTTACCAGACCTTTTGTTATACATGACAAAACTGCCTTAATTGGGAGTCTGCTTGTTTCGCAACTATAAAATTACAATTGGCCATCTCCCCTACCCTGCCTTCCTACACGTCTGGCGATGCCATCGGGGACCTTTGTGTCCCCAGTAGGTCTAACCTTGGTGGTAAGGCAATCGTGACTTTACCCACCCTACCTATTCCAATTCATTTGGCCGTGTTATTTTTAAACTTGTTTTATGTTTAACTTGCACACATACTTTTAATATTTGCTTTTACATTTTAATAATCCCATTCGTAACCCTTTGTCACACCTTCCTCCTTCTTCATGTATTTACTTCTGTCCCCCTTTTTAAGCTGGCAGTCACGACCCCCTGGGTCCTTGCCAGTCTGGTTGCTCTAGCGACAAATTATTATTCTTACTAGTTGTGCCCGTGCGCATGCTGCGCACCCCCCCCCCGCCTCTCTCCAGGTGTTTGGTCTTTGGTTTTAAATTTATCAAACCGAAGACCGAACATGTTAATAGCTCCCACTTATGCCCTCTCCCCCACAATTACTTTAACCCCCAATCACCACACTCCTGCCCACTCCCGGATTCGCATATCTGTCCCCCCCATACACGCTTGGCCTCCTCCCCCTTCCCGAAAATGTCGCCCCGTGACATTCTCCCTTTGGTGCAGCCACGGAAAAGTCGGTGGCGAGTGTTTGACTGAAGGTTAAAAAAAAACGTATCACTGAGAAATCCCGTGCACCCCCCTTACCCCTACCCACCACCGGCACATCCCTGCTCCTCCCGTGCAGCACCGGAAAAGTCGCATGCGTATGTTTGACTGAAGCTAAAAAAAGCTCTGAGAAATCCAGCATTCAGTAAGCAAATAACCCAATGTTTAAGTTAAACCTTTGAAACAATTCACCTCGGTACCGTGCATGGCGGCATTGTTGCAAGCAACGCTTGTTGGAGCCCACTTAAAAACAATTCAACTCCTTTCTGGAAGTGAACATTTAGGAAATAAATGCGCCTTTCCATCGTATCAGGCTGCCAATTGGGCCTCGAAATTCAGAACCAATCGTCGTTTGGTTTAAAGTTGTCTGGTTTAGTAGACACGGGTTGTTGTTTTTTTTTTTAGCTGAAACGCCGACAATGGCACAGTTCACGCGGCTAAAACTTTGTTGGCCGTTATAACCGTTATAACGTGTATTTATTGGGGCCTCGGCCCTAGGCCATGCGCCCACCCTAAGTAAAGTACAACAACTCACACTACAAAGGAAATCTACAAAACATCACAAAGCACCGCAACCGCAACCGCAACCACAACCGCCGCCGCTTTGGCACCAATACCAATACCAAAAAACGAACCCCAAAACGTTGCGGCAGGTCTGGTAAGTGGCGTCATCTCTTCGAAGACTTTGGAAAAAGTGTTATAACCCGAACTTGTAGTCCAAGGGCGTCAATAGACGGCGACATGTCAGGTTTGGTAAGTGGCGCCATCTGTCCGAAGACGTTGGAAAAGTGTCCCAACCCGAATTTGAAGGTGAATCCCGTCAACAG
Source organism: Lithobius niger (assembly GCA_023313725.1). NCBI lineage: Eukaryota > Metazoa > Arthropoda > Chilopoda > Lithobiomorpha > Lithobiidae > Lithobius > Lithobius niger. Next base: position 7,431 of record JAHWFP010075037.1, read on the forward strand.
ATGTCACTACAGGGTGGGGTACTTGATTGTATGACGAAATGGCGTGGCCGTTGACTTGGCCGCCTGCTGCCTATTATATATGTAGATTATTCTTATTATTATTATTATTATTGCAGATAATTAGACCGGTTTACAAGAAGGGAAGTAAAAGCTCGTTTGAAAACTATAGACCAATAGCATTGTTACCTGTTCTAAATAAAATCATTGAATGTTACTTCGCACAACGCATAAAAAATTTCCTTCAAAAATTTAACCTAATCAGCAAACATCAGTATGGTTATCAACAAGGTAAAAATACATTAGGTGCGCTTACAACAATTAACAACCACATTACAAGAGCTATCAATGTTGGTAAACATGTTGAAGCAATTTTGGTTGATCTACAAAAAGCATTCGATACTCTAGATAAAGAAAAACTTGTAGGAAAAATTTACCAATTAGGATTGAGGGGAAAAATTTTCAACATTTTAAACAGCTACCTAACCAACAGGAAATGTAGTGTTCGAATTGAACAATCTCTAAGTGAATGGTGTCAGATACAATATGGCGTACCACAGGGCTCTATATTAGGACCGTTACTATTTATTTTGTTTATAAATGACTTGGATGATTACACTGACTGGAATACATATAGAATATTATACGCAGATGATATTTTCATTTTATCAATCAACAACTGTGAAACAACCATGATAAAAAATCTTCAGAGTGATTTTAATAAAATAATACACTGTCTTGATAAATATGAATTATACATAAGTGAAAATAAAACTAGCTTCTTACAGATCAGATCTTCTCATATGACCATAAGTAACAACAATATTATTTTGCACGAAACGAATTGCCACACCAACAGTAACTGTAGGTGTAAAACACATCAGAAAGTAAACAATACTAAGTACCTAGGATTGAACATCGATAAAAACTGGAAATTCTATACACATGTAGACAATATTATCACCAAAATAAGGCAATCAATTCCAATGTTGTATAAAGTAAGATTTTTGATATATCGAAAAACAAGACAAACGTTATATGAAGCGTGGATTTTAAGTCAAGTAAGATACGCAAGCGTTATCTATGGGTCAACATCATTTAGCTTAACTGCACGTTTACAAAGAATTCTGAATAAAGCACTAAAATTCCTGTTTAACACTAACGATTATAAGAAAACTTGTGAACTGGAAAAGGAAAATAACATTCTTAACTTTAAACAAATCTTTGAATATGGTATTATTGTTCAAAATTATTTTTCGAATGAATATAAGGAACCAGTGACACGCAACATAAGGAATAACAATAACTGGCTAAATGTACCATTATGGAGGAACTCGTATGGCAAAAGAAATTATAATTATCTGGTTCCAACAATCTTTAACAAAATACCAGAAAACCTAAGGCATTTACCCACAACTTTCACTATGAAACGAAAAATAAAAACATGGCTTATTGAACAATGATGAATTTATGTTACGTTTTTAATTTTTTTTAAATTTTTTATTTTATTTTATTTATTTTTCATTGTATATAATATTTATAACTTGTACATAATGTATTAATATATAAAATGAACTGCATTATGCAGTGTATTGTATTGTCATGTTTTAATGTTACTAAATCGTTTGCTATTTTGGTTGTTTCTGCACATACAGACTCATTGAGTCTCGTGCTTTATGTTTAATAAAGTATTATTATTATTATTATTATTATTCATAAATCAAGTTATTGAGAACTGTAATGAAATTGTGGGAAGAATCTATGAAAAGATAGGTAATAGCGAAAATGTGAAAATATTACATGCAAATATAAGAAGTCTAAGGGAAAATTGGGATTTGATGAAACAAAAAATAATAGATGCTAAGGTAAACTGGGAAATAATATTGATAATAGAAACAATATCAAAAAGGAAGAAGCTGAATTGTATGACCTTAATGGTTACATAAGGAAAACAATAACAAGAGAAACAACAAAAAGAGGCGGAGGAATCATAATATTTGTGAAAGAGGTTTTTTAAGTAATTTTTTATGAAATAGATTTTGAAGAAAATAACGTATTAGAAATTGAAATAAATAAAAATAATAATGAGTGCAAGATATGCCTAATTGCAATATACAAAAAAACCAAATTCTAGTAGAAAAAGAATTTATTAGGAAACTAAAAACTCTGGTAAAAAAATACAATACAATACAATTTCGACATTTCAAATAATACTGGGCGATATAAATATTGACATTCTAAAAAATCCTGATTATAATGTGGAAGATACATATGAACAAATACTGATTGATAAGTATGAAAATATATTATCAGAACTTGGAACAGATAAAAAGTGGATTGTTGAAGGTTGAAATGATAAGGTGTACGCCGGATCATTAAATTACCATGAAAGGGACGGATTTGACGCTGCCAGGAGTTTTTATGGACTGCATCCGGTGCGCGCGACCAGGACACGGTTAGACAGTCTAGTACAGTGGTTCCCAACCTTTTCTACAGTATTCCTCCACATTGGAACTAGCAGGCAATGGCGCCCCTCTCCCCCCCCCCCCAAAAAAAAAAAAAAATAGCTGTGCAATTTTTTTTAACTACGACGAGGCAGTGTTGCCACATGAGAACAAAAATGTCTAGAATGTTGGCTAAAATGGCTGTAGATTGTACAAAAAATCTGTAGATATTTAAAAATGAAAGTTTTGCTTTCCTCATACAATTTAACTTCTTTTGTAATGCACAGTTAAATATTAAAAAAAAAATCGTCATTGATGTTTAGGGTGCTTTTATACAACGACTCGCCTTTGCATTCTCGAAGCTAGAAAATCATCCGAAATTCCAACATGGCGGCGATTTTAGCTCTGCCGTCTCACAACGAAAACAGTCAATAATGTGAGTTCAGAAATGACTGGGAAATGGTTTCGTCAGGAGGAATTCTTTGTCTTATTGAAACTGATTATAAGATAGTAGGTCTTAGAAGTCCAGTTCGCCATTGTTACCATGGCAACGACACCTTTCCATCGCTATTAAATTCTAGCAGCGCACCGGTTGGGAAACGTTGGCCTAGTATTCCGGGATGCGAGGGTTCCATCAAGACTCACACGCTCCTTCGCTCTCACAGGTTCAAACTTGGCTCCCTGGATGCGAGTGATGTTTACGTTGCCGGAACTGCTGGCAACAACGGGAGGTGACCGGCTGCTCGCCCGTCTCAGGATGGTTGCGAAGTTTTGCAGGGTTGCAGAGATAGGTGTGTAGTAAGAGTGTTCCTGCTCCATCCAATCGCTGAGTGGAAAGAAATGTAATCAGTCAGGATAGTGACATCATATCAAAAAACCAAACCTGGTAAAAGGGGCCGCCAAGTTCCGAATGATTCGACCCTTCAAAGGAGTGATATCAACACAGCAAAACATTCGCCAACTTAGTCGCACCGCTTAATAATTCGAAGGTTAAATGAAAACTAGAACATTGCTACTTTCGGTAGCAATGTTCAAGTTTTCATTTAACGTCCAAAGTATTATTCGGTGCGATTAAGTTGGCGAATGTTTTGGTGTGTTGATATCACTCCGTTAAAGGGCAGAACCATTCGGAACTTGGCGGCCCCTTTTACCAGTTTTGGTTTTTGATATGATATCACTCCTTTTTTTTTTAATTGTGTATTGACTCAACTTCACTACGGTGCAGATGAGTAATAAAGTGCCACGTCAACAAGAAATTAGTTTTCAACAATTTGCTACTACCTTTTGCCTATAGGCTGAACCATTCTCAACTTAGTCACCTCTTTATTGGCTTTTGGTTTGGTTTTAATTTTCTTGTAATTTGTTGTATTTAGTTAGTTTTGGTGTGTTGATATCACTCCTTTGGAGGGCCGAACCATGCTCAACTTGGTGGCCTCCCTACTAGTTTTTGGCTTTGTTTAGTTTGCTTTGTTTTTACACTTGGTTTATTTTTCATGAATTGGACGTGAATACAATTTCTTTGTAACATTGTTAAGATTTATTGCGATACTCTAGTGTGTGCCTAGGTACGTACGTCAGTATACACATTCTCATTGTCGGAATTTTGGCCGTCCAATGAGAGACGATGCCGACATTACTAACAATGGTTATAACAATATTTTCGTACTTACGCGCCCTCCCACGCCATCCTCGTTACACACCTAGATTCCGAACTATAAAAGGTACGCGGGTCGTATCGTACTGCAGCCATTTGTCCAATTTCATAGCTGGAAGCCTTCCCGTTATCTCGGTATCGATGAATTATCACCCTATGGAAATTAACGTGGGGATGAGCGGCCTAAAATTAGCTAGTAGCTAGCTAGGTAGCTAGCTATTAACACATTTTCAACGTTATTGAGGGTCAGATTTTGCATTGAAAGCTGCTTGGCTCGCATTCCTACACGAGTTAATTTTTGTCAGGTGGGTCATTGCTCTTGATTTCAACACAATTTAAGCTTTTGTACCGCATTATTATTTTTCCCCAAGTACCTGAAATGTGCCCAACTATGCTTCAAGATATAAGACACTGACGCTATGGCGCCGCGCTACAATGGTTTACAACCTCGACAGTTGATTGATGTGATGTTTGTTGTGATGATTGTTGCCCAACTTGGCGCGACACACTAGCGTGTCTAGATCCTGAAGCAGAGTTAGGCCAGCCTAATTGTGGTCAACAGGAATAGTTTCTAGGTAAGATTTCGCCTTGCACGAAATCTTTTATATTAGTCAAAAATTATAGGCGACGTCTAATTGCTGTTTCAAAGCATCGCACGTAGCGGGGACAGAGATGGCTTTTTAGTAAACATTCTTAAAATTTGTGAAATAAGGAAACCATGTAAAGTCAGCAAAATTTATTTGATTAAAAACCAATCTATACCAAAAGCGGCACAAAGGAGTATGCATGGTAAAATTACCAAGCATGTTTGTTCAAGCATGCAGCAACTCGCGTGCTACAGCGTTGAAACAAACGAAGCGGGAATGGATAAGGTATCTTCAAGCCAAGGCCGACTGGGGAAGAAATCGCGTGTCTAGCCTCCTGGCTAATTGTCAGTTTATGTGCATGCCAGAAAGGGGATCGCTTCTGCAAGCCAAGGCTGACTGGGTACAAATTGCTTGCCTTGCCTCCTGGCTCAGTAGCAGTTCAATCGCGTGCCGGAAAGGGAATGGCTTCTTCAAGGCCGACTGGGCTACAAATCACGTGTCTCATCTCCTGGCTCAAGGCCAGTTCATGCATGTGCCAGAAAGAAAATACCTTTATCGAGGCTTTGGTAAAATAAGATTCGGTGATGTTGAATTAATTGGCCTGGAGCCGGGAAACGAAACCCACATTCTCTCCCCCAGACGATCTTGTGACATGGGATTGCATACAAAGATAAGTTACAACTTGGACACTCTTTATACGCTCCATTCAGTATATAAGACATTTTTTTTATACGCTCCATTCAGTACACAACGGGAATCAGGTTTGATGAGGAAGGTTCATGTTCCTTGTGCCACGTAGCACGCTTAGTCCTGTAATGTAGTCAGAGGTATTATGGCTGACAATCTGAACAAGAGGCGCACGTAGCTATTAGGTGGCCAGACTGTTGGAGTGATTTATGGTTACCATATCGTTTGTTTATGAACTGACCCTTAAGAAAAACGCGTATTACTTTCTGATCATTTGCTTGATCGTTTTAGATGTGGAATGTCTGTCAGCAGCATAAGAGTTGTAGCATAAAAGCTCCTCGAGCGTAGCGAGACGACGTGGAATGAGCGAGCGAAGCGAGCGACTCTGCTAGTATACGTTAAAAAGGTACATGGATTACAAACAAAAACGTCAAGTGTGCCGTAAAAAAAAAGGGGTTATTGAAGTTACACTTTACTTGTTAAAACGTACACGGATAAAAATTTATGACTTTTAATTGAAATAATCCAATGAACTGTTGAGAAAATTGTATCTGTTTGTATTTTACCAATCATATATTTAAAACGTAAAGCACAACAGCCCTTACACAGATGCAGTTTTCTCAACTGTACATTTGATTATTTCAATCAAAAATTATCATTTTTTATCCGCGTACCTTTTAACAAGTAAAGTGTAACTTCAATCATGTAACTCCTTTTTTTTACGGCCACTTGACGTTTTTGTTTGTAATATTAGTAGATTAATTTGCTTGCTTACTTTTTTTTACGTACTGTATTGTAGCTCAAATAATTTTTTTGTTAAAAAACTTCGAGCATTGTTAAACAATAAACTATTATTACCCTTAATTTCCGTGCAGTCTTTATGAAGTTTCTGTATTTGTTCGATGAATTTTATTAAATTTTCCGTGTATTAAATTATATGGAATTTGGTCGTTCTCTATTTGTTTCTTGAGCATAGATGGATACCCAGAAGAACGCTGACAGGTAGTTCTCGCTTTGAAGAGGCACCTAAAAAAAAGGCCCTCAAAGAGTGACAGAGATTTATTTCGTGGAAGACAAATGATGTTCCCTCCTAATTCCCCGAAGACTTTTCTGCTTTTCAATCAGTGGTGTTTTCTCACACATTGCAGTGAAGTGCAGTGATTCTAACGTGTAGGAGGCAATAACAAACGTTCAGCCCTCTCATGTGTGGCAAATAAAATACCAGAACTTTGTTTTTTCTTCCGCGAAGGGGAGGCGGGTGGAACGTCCAACATCACTGAAACGTACGTAATTGAGCTGGTGTTACGTTAAAATGCATTATAATTATAAAAAGAAACTATTGAATAATAATTAAAATTAAACAAATAAATAAATAAAAATGGATATAATTCTAAACAGAACATGTCAAACTTTTTGAATAATAAACTGCATTTTACCCATGACCATTAGCGAGACTAATGTACTTCTTTGTGCATCGAACTTTGTGCTGCAACTACGTTCTGTTCTCCTCTATTGAATAAACAACAAACGTACAATGCATAAGCAAGCACCCATCGTAGCATCCGGGATCTGTAGTGTATCCCAGGATGCGGCCACCTAGAAAAAACTATGCTTTGGCGGGTAGTTTGTTTACTTCTTTTCACTGCAGTTTCACTACTCTTCAAATGTACAATGTTTACATCTTATCACTGAAGTTTCATCACTCTTCAAATAAACAATGTTCACATCTTATCACTGCAGTTTCATCACTATTAAAATATACAATGTTTACATCTTATCACTGCAGTTTCATCACTCTTCAAATGTACAATGTTCACATCTTTTCACTACAGTTTCATTACTCCTCAAATGTACAATGTTTACATATTATCACTGCACTTTCATCACTCTTCAAATGTACAGTCAGAGGCATTTCCAATGTTACATTCGCTGCCCGGCACTTTCCTGCTTGGCCAAGCTTCCCTGCTCGACAGGTTGTTCTATTTCAACGAAGTAGGAGGGGAGAGCTGCAGTGCAAAATTAATGTTTAGTGTTAGCATATTATTTACGATTGTTGTTACCCGGGCCCAGCGTAAAGTTATAAACTGAGGTCTCTTTCCCTAGGCCTATAAACTCATTATTGGGGTGCACTGAAAAGACCTTTATAATCTAACGAATTTTTTTGTACTAGTGTTAATATGGAGGCTTTCCTTTTTTTTTAACCATCACTGAGTAGGAGTGAGACATCCCCTGCCAGGTGGGGCCCGAGGTAATATTTCCCCTTCCGCCTTACAACCAGTGATGTAGAAATAAACGAAATAATTTTGGAGGTATGATTAGCAAACGAAAGGTCAGAGGGGGAACAGTGAGCTTCCAAACAACAATCCGTAAGATATTTTTAGGTTTTTAACTTCTTCATAAAGTGTTGAACACGAAGGTGGTGGCTTTTGTCTCCTACACTGCCTGCCCACGTTTGCCTTATACAAATTTAAGTTGGAAAGTAAGCTTACAGGTGTTTCTTACATGTGCTATTTGGTTCCATTTTACTGATTGTTGGTTTTCTTGAGTAACAGTTTTGCTACATGCAGTCAAACCTATTTCTATAGATCCGATTTTTGTGTTCCCCTTTTGCTTCCCCTCCCACCCATTACTCCCAGTTGTGCAGTGGTAAACCAAATTAGGGTTGGGCTTGGGCTATGTTTAGCAAACGAAAAGTTAGAAGAGGATGGCACAGCTACCAAACAATAATTCCTAAAATATTCAATTTTTAACTTCTGCAGAATGCGTTGAATTTGAAGCTACGGATGTTCCCTCCCATTCCGCTAGTCAAAAAGTAATAAGCTTACAGGGTGCTTAGTTCAGTTTTACTGACCGTTGCTTTCCCCGAGTAACAGTTTTGCTACATGAAGTCAAATCGATTTCCAATGAGAACAAATGGAGAACAATAATAGTAGATGCTGCGGCGATTCTGAAAACATAAATAAACAAGAAAAAAAAACGCACGAGCCTGGTCCTGTCAACGGTGGCAATTCGCCGGGGGAGGCACCAGAGCTATAGTAAGCCACCAGAGCTGCAGAGCTGTAGTAAGCAGTGATTTCATCCTGCAGGCTCTGACAACAGCAGCGCTCTGGTACCAATTCTCGTACCAGAGTAGTGACGCCCAAATAAACTGGCTAGGAGGGGGGAAGGGGGCAAGGTCTGGGACCAATTCGACTTGGGTGGGCCACTGCATTGGTAGCAATACGATTGCCGTATCCTACCCCCCTCCCCATCCAACACTACGCGTAACAACCAACTTTCTTTTAATCAGCCGGATATTAAAGTTTAATACTGTATTAATACAAACAACTTGGATTTGTATTTTTATTTGTAAGTTTTGAGTAACGATAAGCTTGGTGAGCACGGAACAATGTTACGATCCAGTGCCCCCCTTGCCCCCCCCCCCCCCCCCAGTAGCATCCCCACCGTAGACAGGAGCAGGCTACACTAAGTCCAACACTAATTTGATTTACCACTGCACGGCTGGGAGTAATGGGGGGGGGGGAGCAAAGGGGGCACACAGAAATCGGACCTACAAAAATAGGTTTGACTGTATGTAGCAAAACTGTTACTCAGGAAAACCAACAATCTGTAAAATGGAACCAAAGAGCACCTGTAAGAAACCCCTGTAAGCTTACTTTCCAACTTAAATTCCTATAAGGCAAACGTGGGCAGACAGGGTAGGAGATAAAATCCATCACCTTCATGGTCAACACTTTATGAAGGAGTTAAAAATCTAAAAATATCTTACGGATTGTTGGAAGCTTACTGTTCCCCCTCTGACCCTTCGTTTGCTAGCCATACCTCCAACATTATTTCGTTATCTCTACACCATTGGTTGTAAGGCAGCGGCGGCGGGAAAGGGGGGGGGGGGGAAAATAGGAAAATTTAACCCGGGCCACCCCTGGGAGGGGTTCTTGCTCCTACTGAATGATGGTTAAAAAAGAGGAAAACCTCCATATTATCACTAGTAAAAAAAAAATCTTTAGATTATAAAGGTCTTTTCAGTGCACCCCAATTATGAGTTTATGGGCCTAGGGAAAGAGACCTCAGTTTAAAAACTTTGCGCTGAGCGCGGGGAACAACAAACGTAAATAATATGCTAACACTAAACATTAATTTTGCACTGCAGCTCTCCCCTCCTACTTTGTTGACATAGAACAACCTGTCGAGCAGGGAAGCTTGGCCAAGCAGGGAAGCATCGAGCAGCGAATGTAACATTGGAAATGCCTTTGACTGTACAATGCTAACATCTTCTCACTGCAGTTTTACTACTCTTCAAATGTACAATGTTTGCATCTTATTACTGCAGTTTCATCACTCTTCAAATGTACAATGCTAACATCTTCTCACTGCACTGCAGTTTCATTACTCATCATATGTCTATTGTTTACATCTTCTTACTGTAGTCTCATTGCACTTCAAATGTTCAATGTTTACATCTTCTCACTGCAGTTTCACTACTCTTCAATTCAAATGTCCAATGTTTACATCTTCTCGCTTCAGTTTCACTACTCTTCAAATATCCAATATTTATATCTTCTCACTGTAGTCTCATTGCACTTCAAACGTCCAATGTTTACATCTTCTCGCTTCAGTTTCATTACTCTTCAAATATCCAATATTTATATCTTCTCACTGTAGTTTCATTACTCTTCAAACGACCAATGTTTACATCTTCTCGCTGCAGTTTCATTACTCTTCAAGTGTCCAATGTTTACATTTTCTCGCTTCAGTTTCATTACTCTTCAAATATCCAATATTTATATTTTCTCACTGCAGTTTCATTACTCTTCAAATATCCAATATTTATATCTTCTCACTGTAGTTTCATTACTCTTCAAACGTCCAATGTTTATATCTTCTCACTGTAGTTTCATTACTCTTCAAACGTCCAATATTTATATCTTCTCACTGCAGTTTCATTACTCTTCAAACGTCCAATGTTTATATCTTCTCACTGCAGTTTCATTACTCTTCAAACGTCCAATGTTTATATCTTCTCACTGCA
>JAHWFP010075040.1:16082-33082 GCA_023313725.1 Lithobius niger
TACGTCAAGAGGGGAGGAGGCACCCATTCCATTGCATTGATGGAGGAGACTTCTCTTCTCTTCAACCTGTGTTACGGATTGGACATCACACTACAACCGAGACACGTTGCAGGGAAGTTAAACGTATGGGCAGACGCTCTGTCCAGAAAATCAATGACCCCGACGACGGAGTGGATGTCAGATCCATCAGTGTGCAAAGCTCTCTTTACCAAGTGGGGAACCCCGCATCTCGACCTGTTTGCGACAAGACTCAACACACAGCTACCTCACTTTGTGTCTCCTTTCCCAGACGAGGGAGCGTAGGCATCGGAAGCGCTAGCGATAAACTGGGACGGACTCGCCGGGTACGCCTTCCCACCTTTTTTCTTGATCCAGGACACACTCAACAAGTTCCGATCGAGCAAAATGTCACTCATTTTGATTGCACCATGTTGGCCAGGAGCACCGTGGTTCGTGGACCTGATAGAATTAGCGTCAGTAGAACCGATTCCACTACCTATTACAGAGAACTTCCTTTCCCAAGGGAGAGGAACGAGACGACAACTCCATCCACAACCACATATTCTTCACCTTCACGGATGGAAACTATAAAGAGGACCCTTCAACACGCAGGGTTTTCGTACCCGGTAGTCAAGAGAATTCCTCAATGCCACCGAAAATCAACAGTGAGAGACTATGAAACGAAGTGGAAAAAACGGTACGGATGGTGCATGGAAAGAGGATTAGAACCATGTAACCCTTCGGAGAACAACCTGGCCGAGTTCCTGGAGGAGTTGTACGATAGCGGATTGGCCCCAACATCCATAAAGGATACAGATCGGCTATTAACTCGGTGGTATCGATCTTAGGAGACAAACCGATTCTGACGAGCAGGGTTATCTCAAGGCTGATCCAAGCCTTCGTGAATGGAAGACCTAGAGTGAGAAGTCTCTTCCCAAAATGGAATCTACCCTTGGTTCTGAGGAGCTTATCGGGGCCACCTTATGAGCCGCTGGGAACCGCATCAATGACTTTCTTGACGCATAAGACACTGTTCCTAGTAGCGCTTGCAACTGCCAGTAGACAGAGCGAATTGGCAGCGTTATCGAGGGAGGATCAACACATGCGTTTCTCCAGGGATTTTTCTGCGATGACGCTTACATTCCCAGCGCACTTCCGAGCCAAAAATTCAAGACCAGACGTCACACCACAACCGATCAGGATTAGGGCACTGGCACCAGTGGTGAATAGAGAAGATGAGGAGAGACTACAATGCCCCATTAGAGCGGTTAGATGCTACCTGAAGCGAACGGAGCACTGCAAAAGGGTTGGTGGAGGCGACACTACAGCCACACCACTCTTTTTGAATATAGACGGTGAATCGGGAGAAGCTTTGCTTGCACCGGTAACACCGGCTAGGATGGGGAAGTGGATCTGCGCGGTCATAAAGAAAGCATATGAAGAAGGCCCAGATCATACTGACATCCCGAAAGACATTAGAGCTCATGAACTGAGAGCGTTGGCCGCATCGTGGGCGTATGGGTGTGGAACGCCTCTCGATGAAGTGGTATCGGCTTGTGCCTGGAACCACAAAAATACCTTCATTAGCCACTACTTGAGGGACACCAGTGGGAAAGAAGGAGCCAACATAATACAAGGTCATCTAGTGGCTGGAACGTGCCATGAAGAGAGGGCACAACAATCAAGTTCCAAGAGAGGAAGGAGGGCCCATTAAAAGATAAGTGCCTTTTTTCTTGAATGTATTAACTTGATGTTTTTGTTTCCAGACCTTGGGTTCAGCTCGACCCGCCGCCTTAGCGACGAAGTCAGCACGGATAACTGAAGGTAAGTATTCGCAGATAGTAAGAAACACGAATTTTAACTATGTTTAAAATTAGTTTTTACTATCGTAGAATACTTACCTTCAGTAGAACCCACCCGCCTCCCCACAAGAGCTGAACCATAATAGGAGGGAAAGATGGCGGCACACTGTGAACAAGGGTGACACAGTGCTGCACCTAGCGGGAAATAGATGAAACTAGAAAATGTTTAAGAAAGCCAAAAAATGGGTGAAATTTTTTATCTTGAGCATGGAAATCTAAAATTAAGCTATTTTAGCACGGATTACTGAAGGTAAGTATTCTAGAATAGTAAAAACTAATTTTAAACATAGTTAAAATTCGTGTTTATTAAATTGTACTCCTTCCAAGATCTAACATAACTCAAAATTAAAACTAATTTATAATCGCCACCAACCTTGAAAACAACGCGATTCACAGCCGTGAAGCACATTCTGTGTTGACACAAATTTCCAAACGCCTAACGCTAACGCCTGAGATCCAAAGAGACCATCGCGGTCAATCGGATCTCGGGCGTTAGCCGGATCACTTTTTTTGGGAAATTTGCGTCAACACAGAATGTGCTTCACGGCCGGATGTTTTTAAGGTTGGTGTGATTGTAAATTAGTTTTAACTTTGAATTATGTTAGATATGGGAAGGAGGATAATTTAATAAACTAAATTTGTGAATAAATGAGAATAAAGGCATTGTGTTTTTGCTAGACTGAATCCAGATCACGCACGTCAATGATCGATCATTAGGCATAATATTTCTGAATTTTCCGTGATTACAAACGCTCCCGTGAATCGTGTTGGATTAAAAGTTGATTTTGTTAGATGTATGAAGCTTTTACTTAATTTGGACACAAAAAAACCAAGATTTAAGTGTATGAATTGTTGCTTTCGTTAAAATTTAACAAGATTTTAGCTAAATATCGATTATTTTTAAAGGGTGGGCGTCAACAACAGTTTATTACGATTTTTGACCTTCAAGCATTTTACGGGGCTGGGCGTTAGCATTAACTGGGCATTTAATACGCGATTTACGGTATCACTCACGTTTATTCCCGCAGTGTTTCCTGCACGTCCATCATCATTCCTCCTTCCCTTCAGCATCCTTTGGACGGACCTGGTGCTGACGTTCTGTAATCTCTCGCTTTACCTTCAGACGCGCAGTTGACTCCGTTCCTGATTTCTGTTTTAATAAAAAAAAAAAAAAGAAGAGACGACAACAAAAGAGAAACAAACACTACAACCAGTTCAAGTGAAGGCCCTGACTCTACAAGCAGTCGGCTTGGGACTCGTTCCCACTTCATCTCATGCTGCGACCTGGTCCTCATCCTTCCAAGCACTGAGTGCTACCTTCAACACACGTCTAAACCGTCCCACGGTTCATATTTACATCACTACCCTCCTCTTCCGTTTTCTGTTCACTTGGATCCTCCGCTCGCTACCCGCTACTGACCGACTTGTCTCTCTCGGACAACCGGCCCTACATTGCCAAGTTCCTTTGGATCGAACTTGGCCTCACACTCATCTTTATAGCCACTCCGTTCCTCTGTCATCGTCTTCTACTCGAGCATCCATTCACGGGCGCAACAACTCTTTCGTGAGAAGTACACGTCAATCTTTTGAAAACTCAGTCCTCCGTCCCTTTTCGTAGGGACCTATTCTTACTCCGACTCCATTCCAGGGCGCCTTAGTACGGACAGGGGATGCATCCGACAGGAGTATGTCCTCATCCCCGTCTTTGCCAACCCATGGCCTGTTGCCTTTACACACGTACCAATCCCCTGTATTTTACGATTATGCACAAGTCGTAAAAAAAAAAAGGGGGGGGGGCGGCCACACAACTGCTGCACCACTGTCCCTATACGACCTCCGTACCTCTTCAACCTACACTATGATCCTACCTACAGCGCTACAACCGTTGACTGTGTGGTGATGCCACGTTCCACCACCAGGTGCCACTACAGTCACTCACCTCGTGATTCAAATCGCTGCGCGCTTAACGGATTTTGTGTCCTGTGCATCGTTTACCATGTCCGACTCTTCTTCATCTGAAGATCCTGTACCAAACACCAAAACAACACCGTACACCGGAGCAGCGGTAACTAGGGAAGCTAATGTGCCTTCACCCAAGGCATGTAATTGTCTGGGTTTTTCCGAAAATTCCACGACGTACCACTTTGATCCCCATCCATGCTGCCAGCAACACAGTATGATGGACAGGAATGTAACTGCCGTATCTGCATTTCCATTTCGCCAAATCGATGAACAATTATTCGATGAAAGCAACACCAATCAAGACAGCGGATGCAACGTGCAGCCAAGAAGCGAGAGGAATTACGAGCCATGAAACAATCCCAAGTGCATGCATCGAGTCCGATCACTCCTTCACTACCAAAGAAAGCCACCAAGCGTTCTGTGTCAGGTCCGCTACCACCCGTTCATCCTCTGAAGCAGCCTACCTTTCCCGCCACCGAAGCAATCCCTGCAGTAGCAGGAACATCGGGAATCAAATTGTTGGCAAAAATCAAGGTCGCTCGTCAACGTCTCGTCCCCACTAAGACGCCGTCCTCAACATCCGCCAAGACTCTAAAGCTGTCTCTACCTTCTCCACTGTACCACCTACTTCGGCGCCCTTAACCTCCCCAGCTCGTGCATCCCCTCCGAAGGGTTTTCAAACATTCTCTCCAGCGGATGTGCCATCCCCTACTAAACCAGCTCACCAGTGCTTCAAACAGCTATCACTAGGGGCCTGCATCTTTCGTCCAGGGAACAAGAACATTTGGACTTCAACCTCAAATTTCTTTTTGAGCACCTGGGTGGGTTTGTCACGAAACTCAACACTCTTTGCTCCGCTCAATCTAATACTGCATCTTTACAAGAGGCGGCGGTATCTGCAGAGGCCCTTCAATCAGAAAACGTGCTGCGAACGAGGCATACTCTAACGAACTCGAGCTGATAAACCAGCGTTATCGTTCCCTTCGCATAAACTATGCTCTGTTTCGCGCTCGTAACACTTGGGCCTCGCCAATTCCTGCTTCTACACCTTGGAGGGCCTACTACTGTGCCCGTTTCTCTACTCAACGTCTTAGACTTGTCCCGTCCTCCGCCACTTCATCCTCTTCCTGCGGACACATCCTCATCACCAACCGTAGCCACACTTCACCAAGAAGCTCCTTCGCCATTACCGTCACCACTTCGAGATCCCTCATCCACAGCCTGCGATTATCTCACCCCTGATGACGATCCACCAACATCAACCTCCACTTCTCCTGTTACACTCTGGAAGGAAGCATTTGACACGAACCAATTCCAGAAAATCTCATCGTATTCAGTGTGGCAATACGATAATGCTGTCAGCTTTATCCCCGTCTTCCACGGCATCACTGGAACCCCATCGCATTCAACGGACGTGATGCCATGCTCCCCGTGTCGGGGCAAGGCTTCAGGGGTAGCATTAGGCTTTCGTGTCCTCCCCTAAACATCATCCTCATCCGTCTTTTGCTCATTTCTACGGCCTTTCTCGGCGAGGATTCCGTTTCATCCGCCTCCCATGTGGGGACGGTACAATTGCGATCCTCGCCTCCCTTTTTAGGAACTACGCAGTACCTGGCTTCCAACGACCTACGTCTCTTCTTCCTCAACAAAAATCTGTCAATTCAATCCTAAAGCTTCCCCAACCAGCTGTCTGCATTGTGATTCAACTTCGAAACCATGTCCACTTTTATGTTAACCACGATCTGCCTTACGGACAACGTCCGCTCCTCGCATCTGTTACAGTCTGCCCTATCATGCGTTGAACCTTACACAATCATTCATTGTTAGGACATGTCCGCTGATCTACAAGAACATTCGTCATCCGCCTGCTCACTTCACATGCCTTCTATAGTCCATCCTATGGACGGTATCCGCTCCCCACATCTGCCAGTACCATTTGCTACACCACACACCATCCGCCTGTCTATCTTACACATGGGAGCACCATCTTCCCAACAAGGTAGGCGATTTCGATATTTTCTGATTTCCTATCTTGTACCCCACAGTGTTAACCCCCTGCATGCGGTTCCTTATTCTGCTTCTTTAACCATTACTAGATTATAACAATTTACCGTACTGCCTTGACTCACTTAGGATATAACCCTTTCCGAAACAGCGGATTGCTCCTCAGCTTGCAAATAGTTTCGGTTTTTAGTGAAATTGGTCTAGGACTCAGGGTTGTCTTTGCAAGGAATTAGTTCCCGGGGATGCCGGCTTGTACATGAGGGGAAAGCGAACCTAGCCCTTCTCCGAGGTGACAAAGTATAGTATAAAAAACAGGTAATGTATATTTACGTCGGCTATAAAAAGACTAAAATTGCAGGCCCTGCACCAGCTTAATTTTAGTTTCTTTGTTGCCAAAACATCTTAACCTGATAATTTAGCATTACATTCCTCGAATGTGATGTTCCCCTGGAGGCTTCTTCCGGTGCGCAGGCGCCTGCTTGTATATCCCTACTGCGCATGTGCGTGGCAGTACTCCCTTATAAAAGCGAGAGCGCGGACGCTTTTGGCATTCATTTTTCCTCCAGAGGTGTCTCCACGCCACCTCGCGCCGCAGTTCCCCTGTCTTTTGCATGGAAATTTGGATTCTACCCGATGATGGCCGCTGCTTCCGAAGCTCCCACTTCGCTCGCCGCTCCTTATCATGCTCTCCTTCGCCCGCAAGCTACTGCTTTTTCCCTCGGCGATCGTTGGATCTCCGACCTCGACCTCGCCGCCGCTAACCCGAACCCTGCCGCCTTCACTGAAGCTCAACTTACAAGTGTCAATGTCTCCACGGACTCTCCCTTGCAAACCGGCCAGCGCACCCCGCCGGCCGAGCCTTCGTATCTAACGGCTCTACAAGACGACTTCCAACGGGCAAAAGCCATCTACTGTGAGGCCAAGAAATCCCTTCAACGTGCTACGGCAGGTTCTCGCTTGCCTGCCCGCAACTTTCCTTTGGATCTATCGTCCAACTCCTCCCGTATAGGTAGAAGCGTCTCCCGCAACGAAGTACAGAACATCGTCCGGGAAACGGTCCGTGTAATGCAAGACAATCCCATGCCGCCTCCCTCTTGCACGTCCTCCGCCCGACACGCTCGTACGCAAGCCTGGATAACCTCTGCCTCCAGCCGTGACTCCCGCAAACGGGACTCGACGTCTCCCTCTGGCGCTCTCAAGAAACGCAGGCCGTCTTCTTCCTCTTGCCCGCAAGCTTCCCCTGCTGCCGTCCCCACGGCTACCGCTGATGCTTTGCCGTCTGCCACTCCATTTTCGTCCGGCAAAAGTATCCACTTCCCGGACGCCGCCGCTGACGACCAGACTTTCTCCCTAGCTTCACTTTTAAAGACGGTCGAAGAAACCATTCCCGACTGCTTTCTTTTCAAACTGTCGCAATCAGCTGACGCTCCCGTGATTAGTCGTGGACTTAAGACAGGCTTCGGCTTTGCCCTTAGGGACAAAGACTCCAAACCTCGCAACCTACTTGGGCAATCCACCACGCTGTTAACATGTCTCCTCCGGAATGAAGGCTCCCTGCTCGGCGAAGGCGACCCCCTCGTTCTCGACAACGAACCACCACCTCCTTGACCAGGCCGTGAAAGCAGTTTTTCGCCCGCTAGGCGATGGCGCCACTAACCCAAATACCTTCGCAACCTACCCCGAGTGCGAGTTTTTAGGCAGCGAAGTAAAGATGGACTTTGGCACCGCTTTATCGATTCCGAAGAAAGCTGACGTCCCAACTTTTGTCCTGTACGAGAACGACAAGTGCCTACGGCTAAGTCTTTGTGCCGCGTCACAAGCCTACGTTCTCAATACGGCGGTGAACGCCTTGTGCAAGAAATTATCCCCGCACGCAAGTCCCGAAGAACTACGCAATCTTTCGGCCCTAATCACGCAGCTCTTCCAGAAGGCAAGCTTCGCCACGTATCATTCCATCAATTGGGCCACTAGAGCTCTTTTTAACAACACCTTACTCCTCCGGGACATTGCTCTTTCATCCGCTGCCAACTTGAACGTCTCCACGATGCACCGACTCCTGAACCAGCCCATCCACGAGTTGGACACGCTCTTCCGTGGTCTAATCCCAACTCTTGCTCCTCACTTAGACATTTCTAGGAAACCGAAACCACTAAAACAGATTTCTTCCAACTTTCGTCCGGCTCTGAAGAATAAACAGCCCATTCGCCGCCTCCCCTCAGACAATTGGAACAAGACATCAGCTCCCGCTCCATCTCCTCGCTCCAACGACTTTCGTCCGAGAAACCACAGCCCTTTCAGACGGACCAGCTTCGCTCCCGCTCCGGCCAGTGCAACCAGAAGCGAGCCGCCACTCCAGAAGGTCAAAGCCGCCACTCGTCGCCAGGGGGCAGAAGCGGTTTTCGTAAAAATCAACAATGACGCCTCTCACCCATCTGGCCTTCCAGTCGGTGCGAGACTACGCCGATTTTTCCCGGCTTGGCACAATTAACATCTCAAACACAGAAGTCCTTTTCATCATCGAAGATGGCTTTCGTCCGGAATTTCTTTCAAGACCCCCGCTCCTGCCGACACCGCCATGGGATTTCTCTCCAACAGTAACCCCACTACTTTCGTTCAAAATTTCAGAACTCCTTCGGAAAGATGCAATACAGGAATGCCGCAAGCCAGTCCCGGGTTTCTACAGTTCCATCTTCACCCGACCAAAGAAGTCAGGAGGCTCCCGTCTAATTTTCAACATGAAACCTCTCAACAGATACATCCTCAACAACCATTTCAAGATGGAAACTCTCGAATCAATTCGTCTTTCATTCAAACAAAACGACTGGACAGTCTCGATCGACCTCGAAGATGCTTACCTCCATGTCCCACTCTATCCGGCTATCACGCACCTCTTTCGGTTCATCTACAACCAAAAGGTCTACGAATTTCGCTGCATTCCCTTCGGCCTGAATGCAGCCCCCAGAATTTTCACAACGGTTCTCAAACCAATTTTAGCAAACCTACACCAAAACGAAATTCAGGCCAATACCTATCTGGACGATTGGGCCCTCAACAATCCGGACCGTCTCATACTGGAACGAAACAAGCACAAGACCATTTCCCTATTAAACCGACTGGGCTTCGGAGTAAACTACTCAAAATCTCGCCTAAAACCAGCTCGTCTTCACCTTTCTCGGATCCTCTTTCGCCCTCCGCACAGCAAGTATTGCCTCGTCCCGAGAACGAATAGAAGATCTTCTTCTCCACGCCCGCCTCTTTCGGTCAAAAACAAGTTTCTCCCCTCTGCAACTAAACTCCCTCATCGGAAAGATGGATGCCATGGCGAACCCTTGTCCCCTACGGCCGATGGATGGTATGGCCGTTTCACCACTACCGCTTAGACAACCCTGCAATCAATCAGGACCGCCCGGACAAATAAATTCCTTTCTCTCCCGATTTTCCTTTGGACTCCCTCCTTTGGTGGACAGATGTCACCAACCTAACGAAGAAACAACCTCTTCACGAGCCACACCCCAACCTGCTCGTCTTTACGGACGCCTCGAGAACCGGCTGGGGTGCCCATCTTGGCACTCAAGAGGCCTCGGGCCTTTGGCCTCCAACCTGCATGGAACACATCAACTCCCTCGAGCTTCGAGCAATTCTACTCTTCCTGCTTCATTTTCTTCCAAACATAAGAAACAAGACAATTCAAGTCCAGTCCGACAACACGACTGCACTAGCCTACATAAGGAAAGAAGGAGGAACGAAATCCAGATCTCTTCACAGCCTAACGTCAGAAATTTTCAACCTCTGCATTTTACACAACATCACTCCCCTTCCTCTCCACATCCCAGGCAACAGGAATGTGATTGCCAACTCTCTGGCACGCCAGATACCACTGACGGGCGAATGGTGCCTCAAGAAATCCCATCTGGGAATCTCTCTTCACCATTTGGGGCACTCTAATGATAGACATGTTCGCCACGAGGCACAATGCCAGACTTCCCCTCTACATAAGCCCGATTCCGGACGAAACAGCAGTAGCAGTAGACGCCTTGACGTTTCCATGGCAAAACCTGTTCGCCTACCTCTTCCCCCTCCCCCCCTTCAAGCTACTTCCACAAGTCCTTCTAAAAGTCCAAGAAAGCCAGAGCCTGTTCGTGCTCATAGCTCCTCTCTGGCCATCAGCAGCGTGGTTCCCGCTTCTTCTGGAACTACTAGTCGACATTCCCAGAAGTCTACCCCCTCTTCTAGATCTTCTGTCCCAACAGAAAGGAACAAAACTAAACCCAAATGTACCAAACCTCAACCTACATGGGTGGCTACTATCATCAAACTCCTCAAAAAGGCTGGAATTCATCGAGAAGAGGCCGAACGCATCGCCTCAAAGGAAACCAGGGACTCCACTAACCGAATGTACGACAGCCACTGGTTCAAGTGGATTCGTTGGTGTATCACAAAACCAGCTAATCCTATCAACCCGCCTCTTCCCACCCTTCTAAACTTCTTCAAAGACTTGTTCAACATCGACAAACTCAAAGGCTCTACAATCCTGGTCTATCGATCTGCCCTAAACAGGGTCTTCAAAGCCGCCAATAGTACGAACCTACTCGAAGACTACCGAATTTCGGCGCTTCTACGTTCTTACGAAAATGAAAGACCCACCACCAGTAGGTCAATAACAGATTGGGACCTTTCTCTCGTCCTCCAGTCCCTAATGAGTGAACCATATGAACCCCTTCAGGACACATCTCTTCACCTCATGACTCGCAAAAGTCTTCCTCGTCACTCTTGCAGTCAGCCTACGGTGTTCGGAGATTCAAGCCCTCTCAGCAGACCCAGCATACTGCATCTTCGGCCCCAACTTTTCCTGTGTTACTCTCTACCCAAGATCAACTTTCAGAACAAAAACACAAAAACCTTCGGAACCACCGAAACCAATCACTTTCCCAGCTCTATCCACCCTAGTTGGTAACGAACCTGAACGCCTTCTTTGCCCAGTCAGAGCCCGGACACGTCATGAAGACATCCGCCGAGAAATCAACTTTTTCTCCCAATTGATCCCTACACAGGCGAAACATCAGCAGTCATGGTATCAAGATGGATTAAGAAAACAATCGAAGTAGCCTATGAGAAAACTCCAAATGAGAGCATGAGAGTGACGGCTCACAAAGTAAGAGCTATCTCCACATCATGGGCCCATCACAATGCCATTCCAATAAAAGAAATCCTAGCAGCAGCGTCTTGGCACCATCAATCGACCTTCACTGCGTACTACCTCAGGGTCATGTCAAGAGAAGAATCAGGTCTACTTCGGCTGGGACCAATCGTCGCAGCCAGAACTGTAGTCAATCCCCCATTAAGCTCTCGGAACACAGAAGCAAGCCATCCTTGAAGGAAGCAAGCCACCCAGATGGAAGCAAGCCATCCAGAAGGAAGCAAGACCCAAACAGCGGCCCTTTTTAAGGCCACTAAATCCTACGAAAGAGGTCCAAGTTCCTGTTTTCACCTGTTCTGAATAAAGTGCAAATTTGTCTCTTCCAGACAAAAATTTTTTTGGGGAACGCCTGCTTGCATCCCGGGGCGCTCGTCAGGACGGTGCCCGCCACCAAACTTTGACGAGGTCTACTGATAATGCTAAATTATCAGGTTAAGATGTTTTGGCAACAAAGAAAGAACATTTTGCCAGTCCCCAGCCAGGCCAGCTAAAAATGGTTTCTTTGTGCCTAAAACATACTTAACCTATCCCGCCTTGCCTCCCCTCTCGAGTCACCGCCTGACATTTTGACAGAAAAATGAATGCCGAAAACCTCCGCGCTCTCGCTTTTATAAGGGAGTACTGCCACGCACATGCGCAGTAGGGATATGCAAGCAGGCGCCTGCGCACCGGAAGAAACCTCCAGGGGAACATCACAGTCTAGGAATGTAATGCTAAATTATCAGGTTAAGTATGTTTTGGGCACAAAGAAACCATTTTTAGCCGGCATGGCTGGGGGCCGGCAAAATGTTCTTTTTATTGCCTAACCGAAAATATACATTACCTTAAGTCCCACCCAGGCCTCTTCTCCTTGGTCTAGGTTCTGGGTGAGAAAATATATGCCATCGGACGGCTGCGCCGAGTGTATATAGCCTGCCCGGCTGGGAAGCCAACTTTCAAGCTTCTAGGGGAATTAATGCTCAAAAGGAGGGAAACGCTATAAAATACTGGTAATTAATATTTTCGGTTAGGCAATAAAAACTAAAATTAAGCAGGCGCAGGCCTGCAATTTTAGTCTTTATGGTAATTAATATTATTAATTATTATATAATCAATAATGAGTAATAATTAATAATAGCTTTGTTATATTCACTGATCAAATGAACCTGCACAACAGCCCTAGGACATCAAGGAAGCCAAATTAATGTAACACTAGCCATCACACAATTCGATATTAAACGAGGCACTGGCTTTACGGCGCCTTGTTTAATAGTGTACCGTAATTATTAAATAATTATAATGAAACGGTACAGGGATGTCTTAAGGTGTGACCAGTTCTGGCAAAATCTTCCGTATTTTAACAGCTGTTCTCATTGTACAGTTTCATAGTAGTGTGTGTTGGGTTGCACCAGTGGAATGCATTGTACTCTATATAATTAACTTTGAAAGCATTTCTCCTTTTTTTCAACTAGATTTAATTATACACACTGTAATAGCGGATTTTTCTATTTTTTTCTAGGTTTGGGATATGCGAACCAAAGCAAACATTCATACATTGACAGGCCACACGAATACAGTTGCCCAAGTAGTGTGCCAAGCAGCCGAACCTCAGGTATTTGGAATAATTCATTGAAAAAAAAAACTTCTTTGTCATGGGAGTCGTTTAATGATTGTTTTCAGTAAATGTTTTTTATGTGCCATAGATTATAACTGGCAGTCATGACTGTACCATCAGACTGTGGGATTTGGCAGCAGGCAAAACCGTTGCCACACTAACTAACCACAAAAAGAGTGTTCGAGCTTTGGCCATCCACCCCACACTGTAAGCCATATGTTCATTCCTTCGATCTTGGAAATTACTCATTACGCTCACTTTCAAAAAAAGGATACTCTCAGTATCTTGCAAATTTTCGATTGTATCGAAAATTCCAAGATCGAAGTGAATCAACAGTGTTTCAAAGTAATTCAAGTAAGCCTAACTGTTTATTTTGTGATGTTCATTCCTCTTTTTAATGCTAAAATTACACTATTAGTTGTAGCTATGGAGCCCTCAGAAATGACATGAGTTTGTATGAAACAAATTATGTGTTATTTAAACAGAACCGAAAGCCAAATGGGCTTGAGCAATGTTAAACACAGATGCATTCACATTGCATTTTGGACTTAATGTCAAACTGCCTGAGCAATGAATTTACCCAAGACATTTAAAACTAAAAGCCAGTGTTCTAACGCTAAAACCATACTGTGTCAGTTTGGGAGTGTCGTATGGCTTAGCGATAGGGATTTTGGCCTTTGGTTTCAAAGTCATGGGCGCAATTTCCATCTCGGGCAGTTTGACATTTAAGTCCAAAAGGCTACATAAAGTGGTGTGCATCCGTATTTATTTGATGTGTTATTTAATAACCAAATGTAGAGGGTCTGGTTTTAGCTAGTGCCAACTAAAATAATTTGTCCTTCTTGGGTTTACGTTGGTATTAAGATAAAGTCAAAAATCAAGCAAGTAACATTTTGAATAACTGAATAAGAGTTGGCTCTGGCTTTGAGCAGCACAAATGGAAAATTTCATTTATTGGTTCGAAAATCAAGCGCCCACATTTAAAAATAACTGGATAAGGGGTTCTAAGGAATTCGAGTAGTGCTAATTAAATTTTTTACTCTTTGTTTCTGCATTGGTAATAAGACAGTGATCTTTCAAAAGGATGTTCGTGTCTTAAGTTGTGCTTATTAAAATTTTCATTCACAAGATCGATGTTCGTAGTAAAACTAAATACCTGAAAAGGAAAATACCACGAACTACCGTGAAATACCCAAAAAGGAGGAGAAAAGCAAAGCTGGAATTCATCGTAGCAAAAAACAAACTGGCTTCAGACTGCCTCAAAACACCCTGGGGCATCTACAAAGTCAGATGTAAACAATGCAACATCGTTTACGTTGGTGAGGCAAGGAGTGGCATTAATTTACGCCTACTTGATCACGTCACGGTATCAAGAACTCGAGACCACTCAAATGGGGTGGGTAGCCACTGTGACAGCAAAGCACACGAAATCGACTGGTGTGGAACACAAACGTTGATCACATCCAACTCAAAATTTGACCAGCATTTAAGAGCTCTTGTATCACTAGCAATCAAGCACCGTAAAAACAAGGAGTTAAACTTATGAATTTACAACCGCCTTCACACCCTTTCATCCACCATCTCGTACACCCCAAACTCCAAGAAAAACCCGCCCTCCAATGGCACAAATCCCTCCTGGTGACAACAGCTCTAGCGAATAAATATCGGTGGTCACGCACGCGATTTTCAAAAACAAACAACGACCAATGCGAAGCAAAAGAGTGTCCATAGCGCAGGAAGCCTAATGAAAATAGTCGGCATTTGAACACATAATAACTAGTGTTTAAATGACTATCGAAAATTTGCAGCAACATAAATTGTTCGTGAATCAATTTTGAAGTTCGAGTATTTTCATGAATCATTAGTAAGACTAAAGTTTTGTTAAATTTAACAAGCACAAAACCGGACTGGCTTCAATAAGCTAAAAAGCAGAAATGACTGCATTTATGGGAATCCATTCTCAGGAATGTTAGACACCCATGCTTAGGCTTATTATTGGCAGTTGATCACTTGAAATCAAGCTGATCTAGCCCACAGAGATCTCCAGACAGACTGATTCGCCCTTGTTTGGGCTCACCAGTAGTGAATACTCTCGGGATGTGGGTGCCTAACATTCAGTAGAATGAAGTCCCATACAAGCAGTAGTTTCTGCTCTTCTGTCGATAGTTTCACCAATTGAAAAGTAATCTGCATGGTCATAGACTAATGCATTATTTTTCATTGCGTAAACACAATATGTTGTACATTCAAATTTTAAAGTAGCAATTTTCAAATACTTTTTCAGTCAGTGGTTTATACTGTTGGGGACATAATTTTTTTATTCACATTGTGTGGGTGTTTATTTAAATTTAATTTGTTTTAGGTACATGTTTGCCTCTGGTTCACCTGACAACATAAAGCAATGGAAATGTCCAGATGGAAAGTTTGTGCAAAACTTGTCTGGTCATAATGCTATAATCAATTGTTTGGGTCTCAGTGCTGACAATGTCTTCGTGTCTGGAGGTCAGTAATTATTCCTGGTAACAACAGAGCAAACACCACGATAGCCATTACATTTCTTTACATTTTTCTTATATTGGTAATTTCGTCAAGTAATAAATTCCACAGTAAACTGTTATAATAATAATAAATAAATATTCGTTGCAGGAGCAACAGGACTAACAAGGGCTGAATAGCCACTAACTGTTAGCCTAAAAAAGATAAAGAGCCTGACCAGATTAAGTCAATTGTCAATAAAAAGTTGATGCAGTAAAAATTAGAAAGATAGATTGATGCAGTGACTGCATGTCCAGTGCGAAGAAAAATAAAATCAACGGCTGCCACAAAATTGGGGCCTCTTGAGGAAGCGAGTCAGATCTATATTCATTAGATAGCGCTTGAATGCAAGTACCGTTGGCGCCATAACCATGTGCTCCTCCAGTGAATTCCAGACGGGGACCACCCTTACGGCAAAGAAATTTCTGCGGCAAGTCAATCGTGTCTTAAGTACGCTCAGTTTTAGGCTATGACCTCTCGTCCAATTTACAGTGCTGAGCTCAAATAAAGGAAGATCGACCGAAAGCAGACCACGCAGTATCTTGAAAGCCAGTAAAAGATCGGCCTTTAAGCGGCGCAACTCCAGTGATTCAATACCCAGTGCTTTGAGGCGTCAATAATACGGCAAATGTTTCATTCCAGTTTGTGACTTTGTAAACCTGCGCTGAACCGACTCCAGATGGTCAATATCCCGCAGAAGGTGTGGAGACCAAACCGGGCTCGCATACTCCAAAAGAGGTCTAGCATAAACTTTAAAAGCACGCAGTTTTGTTTCAGTGCAGCCCGAAGTAAATATCCGCTGAATCAACCCCAGACGACGACCTGCATTCGCTGTAATATGTGCACAATGAGTCGATGATTTTAAGCTTGAATCGAACCAGACACCCAGATCTTTTACCAAATGTAGCCCAGATTTAGGTTACCAATATGGAAACATTTAGACTTGGCTTCGGAGATTGGAAGTTGCCAGTCCTTTGCCCACTGAGAAACATAGTTGATTTCGGCTTGGATTAGGTCATTATTTAAACTACTTAGGGTAACAGAATGCAGCTTAAGGTTGTCCGCGAATTTTGCCTGCTCAACAGATTCGGAGTTACAGTATAAATCATTCAGGAAGAGGACGAACAGAAACGGTCCCAAAACGGAGCCTTGAGGGACTCCACTGATAACGTTAACTTCAGCCGAGCTAGTTGTCCCAAGAATAACCCGTTGGGTGCGTCCAGATAAAAATGCCTTGATCCACGCTAAAAGTTTTCCATCGAACCCATAACTTTTAAGTTTAAAAAGGAGTTTACTATGCACAACCGATTCGAATGCTTTTTTAAAGTCAAATAGGATTTCGTCAGAAGGTACGCCAATATCCAATGCTTGGATCCAGCAGTCTAACGCAGAAAGTAATTGGAGGGTAGAGGAGCGACCTGGCATAAAACCAAATTGGTCGTCCTTAATTAGGTGATGGTTGGTTGTGTACCAGAGCATCTTCTCACGAATAATTTTCTCTAACACTTTACAGGGGACGACCGTAAGTGCGATAGGTCTGTAATTGTGTGGATTGCCCTTCTTAAAGATAGGTGTCACATTTGCCGTCAACCAAATGGAAGGCAATCTGCCAGAAGTAAGTGAATGCTTAAAGATGTAAGTTAAAGGACCACAGATATGAGAACGGATTTCTCTGTAGAAGTGGGCAGAAAATCCGTCAGGCCCAACCGCATGGCTTGGTCTGAGGGTAGTGAGAACTGAAAGCACGTCACTAGATTTAATTTCCACTGTGCTACAGGGGTCCCTGTTTAATTTCCACTGTGCTACAGGGGTCCCTGTCTAATTGATTATAAATACTCATGGTAGG
>JAHWFP010075042.1:0-17031 GCA_023313725.1 Lithobius niger
AAAAAAATAGTTTCTGAGCAAAAATACGCCCACTTTACACATAAATCTAATGTGTAAAGTGGACCTATTTTTGCTCAGAAACCGATTTTTGTCTTTCAAGTTATTTTTTTTAAACTGAATAGAGCAGGGTGAAGTTCAGCATATGATGGGGAAAATTACCCTGTGTTATTTCCTAGAATTTTACATTAACGGTATTTAACGTCTTAAATAGAATTTAAAAAAATCGAAATAAAAAAATACAAGATCTTCAGTACGTTTGTTTTTACATCGCCTTTTAAAAAATTCAGTCTCAGAAGTTAGTCAATTATTTTGCCTAATGCTTGTGGGCTGTAAACACTATATAGAAAGGGGAAGAAGGTGGGGCATCCACTGCTTTTCTGTGCCCAGCATTGTTACGAAAAAATATTTTTGTAAGAAATAGCACGAAGTTGTTTTTTTTTTTCTAGTTGTTTTACCTCTATTGGCTATTGAAGCATAAATAATTTTTCCCTTTCTTGCTGGTATGCAGAGTTATTTTTGATGTTAAATTTTTTGTTTTAATTTCGACAGTAATCAGGGCTGGATTTTTAACCTTTTAAAAAGGGCAATTGCAATTTGTTTCCCCCCCCCCCCCCCCCCAGCCAAAGGACCCACTTTATACAAATAATTGAGGAATTAAAACATCACTAAATATTATTAAAGCAGCGTGATAGTAAAAAAAAAAATAAAAGGTTTTAGATATGTTAACCATGACACATCATTTTTTTTTAATTCGACGTGTCACACGTCGAATTAATGCGGTTGTGGCCAAAAAACGGGGTAGTCGATTTACGTCAACGACATCTCCTCAAAAACCAGACACATTTGTGCAATTATGATCCGAGGAAGTCTAGTGGTGGGAGAGTTGCAGTGTAGAAGCTCAAAGCATATTATGCTCAAAAAAATTAGATTTTGAATAAAACACTTCGCTAACCTCTAAGAAGGTCCTTCTGCGATAAACCGTCGCCCGATAGTACACGATCAGTGGCTGACGTCAGTCCTGCCTCAGCGTAAAGGTGTGCGCTCAATGCCGATCATACGAAAAATTGCGGCGTGTAACTGCGTATTTCGGCAAGTCAGCTCTTCAACATTGCGGTCAGTTAGAGGCTAACGTGTATGTCGAGATGGCTCCTCTCTTTTCGCGCAGAACAATACAAAGTGAGTCGTCACTTACCTTTGCGGTGATCTGGATGGTACACTGAATTGCTATGATTGAATCTGGATGGTACAATGAATAAGATGCGCGCATAGACCTTTGCTGTTAATTACTGCGCTATCCTCCCTGCTTTTCGGGTGCGATATATTACAGTATTTTATTACGTGTATTTGTGGTGTTGTTTCCTATTGAACGAGTGAGCTAAGCGAATGATGTCCTGTTTTCACAGTGGCCAGAGGGAGGGAAGGGCGGGGTATTCCTAATGGCCTCTGACTTTCAGATTTTTTAAAAATCCGTAACAGGAAGACTCACGTAAGTTTTATTGGTTCGACATTAGTTTTACCCACAGATTTAAAATTACAAATAATAATAATAAAGATAATTATAAAACGCTACTAAAACAAGTACTTTCTATTGAGTAGCCTAACAAAAATTGGCCACATGAAATTGCAGTGTTATATTTAATGTGGACTTTGTCACAATTTTCGTGTGAATATTTTAACTTTTGTTAATACACCAAAAAAGTGTAAATAAATTTAAAGTAGTCAACCTCATGTACCCTGCTCCCCACCCCCCCCGCCCCAAAATACCTGCTGAATTTATGAAAATATGGTGTTTGAAGATTTTAAAAATGTAAAAGTCTGATGAACAAGAACAAAGGGAACGGGAAACTGTAAAACAACGAAGCTTTCAGTTTGTGTTTTTGTAAGAAAACCAATATCAGCGTCCGATGAAAACTTAACCGGTCAGTGATTGCATCGCCGCATACAAGATTCTGGCTCATTTGCCGTATCGTAGTAGCAAAAGTTGCGAGACAATTTTTGTTAATATAATGTGTAATTTAGTAGATATTCTACAGTACACCACGCATTCAGATTTTTTTTATTCTACCATACGACACGTCGAATTACTAATGCAGTGTTAGCTCATCTTGTTTACTTTACTGACTGCTTTGTACATATATTTCAAACGTCTAATGCGATTCACTTCTTTTTAGGCTAGTAGTTTTGCCTAACGCTCCGTTTATTTTGTCCGTGTAGCATAGGTGAATTCACAGAATATTTTTTTTATGCCTCCTTTTAGAGCTACTTTGCTACTTTTGCCCAGCTTTAAATGACAATTTTTTCCCCCGGAAACCTTGCACCAACGACGAAAAGCAGTACTCACGATACCGACCGGGGGAGAGGGGGTAGGGGGTGTGAGAGGCATGGGCAGAAGAAAAATTGCATCTGATGGTGAAAGGAGGGGGGGGAATGTTTCCCAATGAGCAGTGGGAAAAAGAACACCCACACTAGTTTTGTAGAAGTTATGTTTTTAACTTTTATCGTCTCATAATATTCATTCTGAAAAAAAAATACCTGTTGGGCTAAAATACCTGTTGGAAAAAAAAAACCACATGCTGTTATGACAATTAGTTTGTTTAGCTGAAACAAATTTTGATTTTAAAAAATAATAAAAGAAGCTTCCAGGAGAAAACACATGTACTTTTTCCGTAAGACTGTCTTTAGCACTTTTTTATTGTTTTGATTTATTCCTGTTACAACAATTTCCCAAATTGTCAGACTTCCTCTACGTGCTGTGATAGCCGTTAAAAGGAATTTTAAACTTGACTATGATTTTTTTTTTTTACCTTTCGTGTAAAGTTTATTGGGTATCTCCGTTAAGAATCTCAAAAAAGTAGCATGATTTAGCAAACCTTCTAGCTTATTCTCTGTCTAACAATTGCTTAAATTCCTCATTGTTCAACGCATGGACAAGCGCATAAATAGATGCGTTTTCCGTACAGTGTTTTTTATTAGGCCGCGTCTCCTGCCACCCCCGGGTGGTAGGAGCCTGGAGTCTCCAGCCACCCGGGTTAGCAAACTTGCACTCTGATTGGCTGTTGCAAAGGGGGGTGGTAGGAGCCTGGAGTCTCCTGCCACCCGGGTTAGCAAACTTGCACTCTGATTGGCTGTTGCAAGGGGGGGGTGGTAGGAGCCTGGAGTCTCCTGCCACCCGGGTTAGCAAATTGGACTCTGATTGGCTGTTGCAAGGGGGGGTGGTAGGAGCCTGGAATCTCCTGCCACCCGGGATCATAATTATTGCTCTGGTTGGCTGTTGCTAGGGGGGGCCAGTGACCATTTGACTAGAATAAACATTATCGTTCAGGATGGCATAAGGGCAAACAATTGTATAAAACACTAATCAAGTATAAAATAGGTAGGCTAAATAATAAGCAAACATCCAATTATACTGGGCCTTTAATCAACACTCCGCTGTACACAATATTGACCCCACATATGGCCAATTAAATCAGTGACAGATTATTATGATTTGATTGTATGATTACAATGATCGACATGAGTCTAACGAATGGCATTACGGATGGATTAAGTCGAGCGGTAAACCTAATCGTTATTATATTCTCTGAGTTGAATTAAAGGAATCTCGGGTTAATTTAGTAGCGTACGTCTTGGTACTAGTTAAGCATAAACACAATTAGCTATCGCTAATCAATCAGAATACTTAGCTCATTAATTGAAGCTTAAGTGCGGCCATGGGCCCACGGGTCGGCTGAGCGGCGAAGCCCCGTCGCTAGCTCGGCACGGAAATCTGCCTGGCGTACTTCTGGATTGCGGCCTTCGGAATTTGACTGGCGTGAACTAGTTAGCGACTGGTAAGCTGCTGGTGATCGGATGATATCACGCATTCCGAGGTTCAGCTTAAATACTGTGGCGTTATCGGCCATGATCAATCCATTGTAGTATTGATTTATTATTGAAATGCTAAATATAGTAACATTTGGACAGCTTGGGTCCTTATCGTCAATTGGGACCTCTCCGCCTGTCAATCATTCTATTGTTGCGTTCGGGTTCATTAATTGTTCCCCGTACGCGGCACTTTGAAGGTATATGCCGCCATCCCGTGTGGGAGGGACTTATTGTTATTCCACGTAGTGATCGATCATGAGCGACGATCTTATCGTAATTAAATCTAGTTCTAGAAAGTCATTTAGCTTCTACGAAACTGTCGTAAATAATGTCAGCTGGTAATGCCATCTTTTAAACTCTAACAATAGGTGTAATTACACTTGTTCAGTCTCAAATGATCTTGCCGCCTCTCGGTCGTCTTTGAAGAAGGACTCCCAATTATAATTGCTATCTGGAGTCGTTTTGTCTATCCGAATAAATACTCGGCTCATGCATTTAATAAATGTGTGATATTATGCAGTTATGCATTCAATTAATTAATTGTATTGTTTCTGTTACGAATATTAATTAAGCCATTAATTATTTCCCTACATAATCCCTGTTCATTCTAAAATCATGGTACCTTTTTAGTGGTTCCTTATTTTAGCTTCCAAACCCAGTTCATTTATAACAGAAACTGCTTCATATAATTAAGCAAAAATTTCGCATTCACCGGCGGCCCAAAGTTAATTGTCGTGTGACTAGGAAAAACGAACGTTTCTTTGAGGTAAAAAAACAACCTTCACAGAAATCAGGGCAATAATTATGTACAGCAAGATTAAATTGCTATATTAATTAAGCAATACTAGTCTGGGTGGAATTTTGGAATAAAATATTGTATGGCTTAAGGGCATGCAAGACTCGAGAGCGCATTCTCCATGTAACTGAACTCAATATTTTATAAAATCAACTTTGTTGCTGTTCATCTGAAATAAATGATATTTCGTTTGCCTTTGGGTGGCCACATGGGTTTGTTTACCCTCTTGCTTTCAACGAGGGAGGCGTGGCACTTTCCCATATCGTGTTGTGCTCTACTTTCGACCTCGAGTTGGCCACTGGTCCGGCCAAGGTCGTTCAAGGCTGAGTGGGTTTTCTCTACCCTCGGTAATTACGTTGCCAACCATTTGGCCTACTTTTCTGCTCTAGCTGGTGGAGTGAAAGAAAACACAAGCGTTACTAGCTATGCTTTATCAACTTTCAACATTCTCCCTTTGAAATCTCGTTTCTTGCCTCTTCACCTTTGGAAGAAAAGCCACTTTTATAGCCAAACGTGACTTTGATTTGCTCCCTTGGGCAAATAAATAATTAATAAAATATGGAATATCCATGGTTCGATTCGAACAGTACTATTTGACATTTGTCAAATTTAAATATTTTCCTGTAGTACCAATAGCAACGAGATTTCATCGGAATACACAGTTTTCATAGATAACAAAAATATCATACGCATGCTACATACATGAGTCGCCCAGAAACTTGTATGTTTCTGAATGTATCACTTGTTTGGTCTCGTATTGGGACTCAAACTGGCGACCAAGTTAGCAAAATTGTTTCATCATGCTTTTCTTAATTAGTAATGTCTTCATGCTACATAGTAACAAAATAAGCATTTGAACAAGGGTGGGGACAGGATACCTGTTTCGTTTACCCCGTTAAGTCGTATTCGCTTAACCCCTTAATGTAAGTGTCATTTACCGTTATTCCCAATGTCAATTTTCACGATTGCGTGCTTATTTCGTACATAATATTTAAATTATTTTCACATGCTCCACGTTTAGGTGGTATTTTGTTAGTGTCTGTATTTGAGTCTATGTTTCATTTATTCGAAACAGCATAGCGAGTACTGCAACTCATTCATATATGCGGCTTGGTTGATGTGGCATGTAAAATGTTTTACGTGTTTATTTGTATTTGTTTCACCCATTTTGACTACTACGAGACAGTTTAGACTAACCCGGGGGAAAACCGTCAATCGTAGCTTATTAAGAAACGTGTGTATCCATGTTTGTCTGTTTTCCCTTTTTGACTACCAAGCGACAGTTCAAACCGACCAATACGGAAAGCCGTCTATCATGGCATTTTAAGAACCTTGTTCATGTATATGTGTGTCAACCCATTTTGACTACATGCTCAGGTCGAACCTAACAGTAAGGTTCCGCCAGCAAACATGAATTTTAAGAAATTATTGCGTTGCCTCACAATAAATATGTTATACCGCCAGAATTGTGATCTGTACAATTCTCGACCCTCATGTCGTGCGATGCTCTAGCGACTCGTATTCGTTACTAGAGTGCTTGTTATAGAGTGATTTGTCTGTAAGGTAATTACCTTGAAAACGAGCTCTTTTACCTGGAAAAGAACCGTTTTATGCCATGTGCTACCTGCACTGGTCCTTCTGAACGTAAGCGACCAGAGCACAGGCGTATTTAGAAGACTGGAATTCCAAAATTCCAGAACCTATGATTTAAATTTTAAATCGAATTGCAGCAATCATATAATGCATTATTTCTTTTTTTTTTTCTTTTAATGCTGCTTTATTATATATTTTTTTTTATTCTAATTCGGGTTTGCACTAATCTGTCGGAGCACCGCAGTGTCGCATCTAAGCATTGCGAATTGCAAACTGTTTATTTTAGAAAATGCAGGGCACCCGTGAAATTCCCGGTATCTAAGCGTTGCATGGCAAGCTGTTTAACTTAGAATATGCATGACATGCGGAAAATTTTATCCCGGTATCTAAGCGTTGTATCTACAAACTGTTTAACTTAGAAATAGCACGGCATCCGTAACATACGGTATCTAAGCGTTGCGAACGCAAACTGTTTAACTTAGAAGTTGCGCGGCATCCGTAAAAATTTTCCCGAGAACCTAAGCGTTGCATGGCAAACTGTTTAACTTAGATTATTGCATGCTTCCGTAAAATCAGCGGTCACTAAGCGTTGCATAGCAAACTGTTTGACTTAGCATATGCCTGCTTACTTTAATTTTGAATATCTTGTTCAGAGTGATGTTGCATCGCTTATAAGGTGACTAGCACCGGAAGTCAAAACAACTACATTTTTTTTCAATTAATGGGACGGATTCCGTCGGACTTCCATGTCACTGAGTGACGGTGTAACTACAGCATAGTTACCCTGGGCAAATCAATAATACGAGTTGGCCAGACTCCATCATTGATTTGCTAGGTTATAAGACTGCACTTACAACACTAAGTTCACATGCGGTTGTTGCCAACCAGGAAACAGTAGCTTCCAGCATGCGGTAGATCTTTCAAGGTGTTCACTACGACCTGAATAAAAGTGTGTAATCTGTTCCTTAGGAACTTACATGTGAGGCACTTCGCACTTAGTGTAACCGTCAATTTGAAGTTACATCTGTATTCCAGATCTTAAGCGTACCTCCCTTCTAATCAAGTTGGATTCACATAGCGAATCATATTACGTAATTAACGTTAATTGCGCTGTACCATAGGTAGCAGCAGTGTGATTACACGTTAGCAACTTTACAATTTGTAAAAGGAATGTTTTCCCACATTACTAATTTTACCATGGGTAACAGGAATATTTTCCAAAGTAAGAAGCTTCACCATAGGTAATAGCAGTGCGATTTTTTATAAATTAATAAGTTGTGCACTGAGCATCAGGAATGTTTTCCCAAATTAACTGAGCTTTACAATGAGTAAAAGGAATGTTTTTCCAAGTTAACTGCGTTTTACAATGAGTATAGGAATGTTTTCCCAAGTTAACTGCGTTTTACAATGAGTAAATGAATGTTTTCCAAGTCATAAGTTAATATGTATTTCCCCATTAACTTAAGAAATTTTACAGTTTTAAGATTGCATAGCAAGTGTCATTAATTTATAAGTGTCGTGGCAAGGAGGGGTGGGGTGTATGATTTACACAGATGTTTTCACCATGAGGCTAAGAATCACTTATCTCTTTATTCATTAATCCTGGATCATGATGGAATGATCCCTGTTCTATGATTCAGCCTCTTTTTCTCCATTTTTCTGCCTTCCTGACACTTTACCACAATTCACTGTATGTTGCACAATTTTTTTCTGAAAATACATGAATTTGGACTACATCAGTTATGTTACATTCACACATATTTTAGTTTATCTGAAAGCATGTCACAATTATTTACACTTTTTGTATATGTTTCTGTGACCGTACAGTGCGTACACATGAATTAAATGATTTTATTTCATAGAATAATGTTTCAGAATTTTGGGTCACAATATTTCGGACCTGGGAAAATTCGGGGATTTTTTCCAGCACACGAAGTTGTGTACTTCCATCCGACTGTTCCTTTCGTTTTTCGCTCCCCAAATTTTATCTTCCGATGGATCCCCCACGCAAGAAAAGAAAGACGACTCCCAAGGAGGAGAGAAGTGCCGTGGGAAATATGCCTCGTTCTGTAAAAGACTTTTTAAAACTGCTGTCTATCAACGTGCTCTTGTTATACGTTTGTTTAGACCATTACCATTACTGCGAGAAGCCTCCTGCGTTATTCACGGAGTGTCCACATCGGACCACGGCAGAGATTCCGTTTGCCCCCATGTTACCGGGTGAGGACCCGATGGGTTACGTACTCCACCTAATGTTTATGGAGCTGATAATTGAGGAACCCCGTCAAAACGTTTTTGTGGATGGCGCCCCTCCCGAGGAATCGGCTCATGCTCAGCAACTCCGCCTGAGTTCTCATTATTTACGGTGTAGCCCTATAAATGCTAGGGGTTGCTTACATTGCCGATATGTGGCTTATCCTCTGTTTCCGGAAGAAGATGAAGAATTTGCCGTATATTTCTGGAGGGCCGTAAATTCAGAAAACGTGTTCTTTCTGCAACAGAACGTTCATCGGGCCTTAGCCCACTACGAAGGGGTCGTGCACCAACAGAACAATCGTTCCCCTTCTTTTGGCGATTTTCCGGATGATTTGGCGGAAGTTTTCCCGGACCTCCTGCTGGAAGGTTTGCCGCCGCTTCCGGACCTTGCCCGCATCTATCACATTAGAGATCCTGATACCATTGATGCGGGAGCCTCCGGCAGCGGCGTCCAACAGTGTCGTCGCCCTGGCCTTTGCCGAGATGACTGCCCCGTCTGCCACAACGGACAATATGGTAAGAAAATTTTCTCTTTTTATTATTTTAATGAATCTACTACCAATTTTCATCATATGATGTTAAATTTAACTTTTATTTACATGTTGGTTAGTAAATATTACGTTTGATTCACTGGAAGTGGAAATGATAATATCAAATTTGTTTATGCAAAACATTTCCTGTTAAACAACTTCCAGAAGCCTATTTAAATCTTTATCGCAATAATATGCGATTTAAGCTTAATAATTGACTGTAATGAGTCTTAAAAAAATCTAATGCGATATATGCATTTAAGAATACATTATTGCTTCTTGAGCAAGAAAATATGTCGATTCTGACAAGTATGTTTTTCTTTTTTTTTTTATTCCAAAAGTGCTTTCTTTAATTTAGTTCAATGGTTCTCAAAAGTAATACTGAGTTACTTAAAATGCTTATTTTCAAGTTTACTTGGTATAGGCACTATGAATTGTAGGCCTTTAGGTAAGTTACACTTTCATGAAATGATATGAAATCAATTTCTATTTATTTATATGTTGTTTTGTTAACAACGTGGTGCTAATTTATTTAAAGCACTGAAATAGGAATTTCTACGAACTGGTTTTAAAATAAATGAAACTGCAATTTTCGTTTCATGATCCATTTCCTTATGGATGTGAAATTAAACCGTATAGCATAGTTATGAACAGTTCGTTCAACTTCCGTTTCATAATAGGTAGATAATTTTTTATGCCTTAAAATAATTAAGGTAGCATCTGCTTAGGACCTTCATCATTTTTTTTTCTTAGATTTAGGAAATGAATGTCCTTAAATGCTGTTTATATCCTCTATTCGTGAAAGTGAATCCGTGCCATTGTGGTGTTTTCGTTATTTATTTGTATGATAACTTTACTGTGGCTAGGTAGTCCGAACTAAGTTTATGGAACTGGACTCCTATATAGCCTATTATTTATTTATGTGGCACCGTTTCTGTTTCAAGAATAACATAGTAATCTAGTATAACTAGAGTGTGAGTGAAGTGCAAGTACTGAAAACATTCAGTAGGGGGGGGGTGTTTTAAATCTTAGTAAAATTTGTTTACCGTACAAGTTTGCATAGTACGTATAAGTTAAAATGACGTAAAACATTAATTTTGAGTGTCCGGTAACCATCCGGTAAATATTGGAAATGTATCTTTACGAAATCCTTGGTTTTGAACTTTTAGCCGCAATGAGCGCGGCAGCGCGAACTAAGCGCTAAAGTAGATTAGGCTCTCTGTGCGTAGGAAAATTAAATTTTCCACTGCGCGTTCGAACTCTAAATGATGATTTTAAGGAAAGGTAGTAACTTATAGTCTTAAGAAATTGAATATTCTGTTCTTTTATTCTTAATTTGGATTAAGTATTAAATCTGTTGACTGGGGGGGGGGGGGTGGGGGGGTGTAGTATCACTCACGAAGTTATCATGCTGTTATAACAATTTATGTCGGGAAGGAACATGTTCCAGATGTATTCAAATGCTTGAACATTCTATTCCCGTATACCATTTTACAGTGATTTCCCTCCGTATTGTTCTTATGAACGTGGGAGAGTTTAAAGTAACAGCACGTATCGCCATATGCGAAAATGTATACTTACATTGAACCAATTTACATGTCAATTTCACATATTCATAATTTTATGAATTAGATTTTAATCTTTGTTGTTCAATTTTCTTTATTTAGATGATCCAGAAAGTGACAGCGGCGACGAGTAACGCCATTGCCGTTGCCGTGTCTCGACTGCCCGCTACCTTGTAAGCGGCGTAGTCGAGCACGACGTTGCCCGCCATGAATTCAGGGGTGTATTTATTGTATATATTTATTACATTATTTTTTTTCTTTACGTTTTATTTGGTATGGTGAAGGGAATTGTCATGTTTTATATCATCATAGATCTCTGAAAGTTTTTCCAAATTAAAATTTCTTATTAATTTCTTAACTTTCTACATGAAATCTTAAATTTAGTCAAAATTAAATTTCCCTGTTCGTAATGTTTCTTACGCATTTTATCCTGACCGAATATTAAATTCATACTTCTTAAATCTGTGATCGTACAATATTTTGTATGTACTAATTTTGATCCTTTTTATTTCAGGAATTATTTGTATTTTGTACATAGTCAATGTTCAATGTTTTTATTTTATGTCTTGACTATTATATATATTTTTTCTATTCATATTGCAATGTTATTTCATTTATGTACCAGAATCCTGATGTTGTCCATGTGTTGTACATATTTATTTCGAGTTCTACTTTGTTTTGCAACGTTTTTTTTTTTTTATTTTTTTTTTTTAATGTTCGTAACCGTGACTTACCGTAAAGATTTAAGTTTACGTCAAAATTGTTTCCGGTTATTAATATTTTGTTCAAATACAATTTTCTTAGTCAAAATTACTAAATTCAATTTTCTTAAATTTCGACCCTTCAAATAATTTCAATTTCTTGAATTTTCTTTCCTCTGATAAATTTATTTCAAATTTTCCTTCTACTGTAACTTAGGGTTACGACATGGTTGTAAAATTTTTATTTTTTTTTTTATAATTTTCCATGTCTTGTTGTAAAATCCGTATTACATGTTTGTACATATTTTTATTTCAATTAACCTTATGTTAATTATTTTCTGTGGTTTGCTATGTTTTTTGTAATTACTTCTACGTTCATCTCATATCCTGTTGTAAATATTTGCGTTTCGTGTGTTATGTTTTGTATATACGTGTTAACGTATACTTATTTTTTTTTTCGTATTTTAATGTTTGTACATATGTTTTTCGTATTTTATAAATTATAGTATTTCTTAAGTAATCTACGAGTTTCTGTCTCAAAAGTTATTTTACATTACATCCTGAAACATAATAGGTTTAGCTATTTTCATGTATTTATACGCTGTAAACGTGTTCAGTATCATGCACTGTGAGAATCGAAACTGCGTAGGTAACTGGTCTAGCAATCATGCGTTGGTTTCGGAAAGGAACTTCCGTTTTTACTCACTAGGGTCCCCGCGTGCAGAGCGCGTGAACGCTCCTTCACGGTGACGCCATGTTTTCTTTGTTCTCCGTCGGATATGCAAAGAATTACTCATCCTCAACATTTGCCTCTTCCAACTGCCGACGCAGCCTGATTTCTGGGGTAGTTGTACTGCTACGGGTATTATAACCATGCGTAGAACCAAGCATTCTTTGTTTATTTAGTTCGTTATCTATTTTACGGTATTTATTTTGTAAATAAGCAGCCGATTGTGGCTCAACGCGTTTGCGTTTCTTAGTAAGGCTCGTTTCTGAACCGCTAGCTGCATCGTCAGGCTCGGAAGGCGTAAACGTTGGTGGTTGAATCTCCGATAAATGGTCTGTCGGATCTTCCAAAAGTTTTGCTATGTACTGTTGTAATTTTATTTCAGCTTCCGTCAAGGTACTGTTAAGCTGTTCTGATAAATCCAAATCGGTAGGTCCGTTAAAAGGAACAGGTTGGTTATTTGTTCTTAGGAACCATGGTCTTAGATTGTTCACATGTGCGCGAACGACTTTTAATGGATCCAGAAAATGTACAATACGAACGATAACATCATTAACAAATTCCATTACTCTGAACGGTCCCGTCCATGCTCGTAATAATTTCTGAGAAATTTGTTTAATTGGTAAAAAGTCGCGCAATAATGCGTAATCATCGACCATATAACGGTACAGACGTGCTGTGCGATCATAAAAGTTTTGCTGTCTCTTAACTGCTTTCCAAGTATGCGCTCGAGCGACTTCGAATGCTGCTTGTAGTCTACTCTCTAGACGTACTATAGTGTCATCACTATCATAGCAGATTCGTGGTGGTTCGAAAGCTAAAGCACTAGGCAATCTAAATTCTGAACCATGATGTAAGTAGTGTGAGCTAATTAGCGTAGTTGAATTAGGGCACGCATTTAGCGCTATAGTTACTAATTGTAAATACTCGCACCAATTTTCTGGACAACTTGCAGAAATTTTACGCAATACTGTTTCTATTCTCTTATTTGCGGCTTCTACCGTTCCTCCTACCCACGATGTGTTAGGAGTGAAATTCATCTGTTTAATATTGAACAAATTTGACAATCTTGCCACAATAGCGTTGTTTATCTCACTCCCGTTGTCTCCACGCAGTTGCACTGGTGCTCCAAATCTAGCAATGAGGTGAGAAAACAACTTATTGGCTATCGTTTCTGCTTTCTTATCGGGAATACCGACTGCAATTACGTAACGACTGAAGTCGTCAATTAACGTCATTATGTAGACGTTCCCGTGAACGCTTTTATTCAAAGGTCTAACGAGATCCAAGCTCCATGAATGACCTGGTCTCTGTAGGGGTTGATAGGCTCTCAGCTTAGCCTTTAGTGGCTTGTTAGGTCTAACGTAAGCTTGACATATTTGACAAGTTTTAACGTAATGTGCAATATCGTCCATCATTTTAGGCCAATAGCAATATAATTCTATTAAATCTCTAGTTTTAGTGGCTCCGCGATGTCCGGCGCCAGGTGTGGAATGGTAATCCCGGATACAATATGTTCGTAGAGATTTTGGTATACACATCTGTGCTAGATTGTGCATACGACCTTTGTTTGGGTCTGCTAGTCGAATTCTGTATAGAATCCCGTCATAATCTTTATAAAAGATGTTTCGCTTGTTATGAGCGTCGATCAGATCTTCGGATGACTGCTCTTTAAGACGTTTCATTATTTGGCCTAAGAATGGATCGTTTCGTTGCTCCACCGCTAGGTGTTGTCGCGTCCAGTCAGGAAACTGACTGCCCAACACAGCGACTGGTATCTCTATACGAGATAGCGCGTCGGAAACCGCTAGAAGTCGGCCCGACTTGTGACGTAAGATAAATTCATATTCCCTGAGTTGAAGTAAGATTCTTTCTAATTTGGGAGGGAGGGTGGAGGCACAATAAAGATAGCAAATTGCTAAATGATCAGTCGTTAAGAAAAACATCTTACCAAGTAAATAGCAGCGAAATGAATCTATACAATGTATAATCGCTAGAATTTCCCTTGTAGTGGTTGTTTCCTTCCGTTCCGCCTCGGTGAGGGTTCGGGGAGTGTAGGCTAATGGATAGTTTATACCCCCGTGATATTGACTTAAACAACCTCCGATCGCTACTCCACTGGCGTCTGTTTCAAGAAAAAATGGTTTAGAAAAATCTGGGTGCTTAAGCGTTGCAGCCTTTATCATAGCTCGCTTAAGTTCTTGAAATGCTTTTTCTTCATGTTCGCCCCACAGAAATTTACAGTTTTTCCGTGTTAGTCTGGACAAAATCTGTGACATTTCGGCGAATGAAGGAATGTGTCGCCTATAGAAAATTACCATACCTAAGAATGAACGGACTTGCTTAGGCGTCTTAGGCGTAGGGTAATGTTGCATAGCCTTTGTTTTATCGCTATCGGGTTGTATCCCGTTTTCATCTAACGCAAAACCTAGGAATTTAACCTTTTTGCGTGCAAATTCGCACTTTTCAACGCTGAGTTTCAGTCCTGAACGAGCGACTAGTTCTAGAGCTCGATTCACATGACTGATGTGAGTTTTAAGATCTGGACTACTCAGAAGACAATCGTCAAGATAGACGGTACAATAGGCTCCTAGCACGTCTGCAAATATTTGTTGTGCACAAAATTGAAAGTGCGCAGGCGCAGTTTTAAGACCCATTGGGAGCCGGTTGAAGAAATAGGTCTTAGAATTAGCAGAGAAACACGTCTTAGGTTTAGCAGATTCCGCTAATTTAAGTTGATAAAATCCAAACTTAAAGTCTAAGCGTGTAAAATATTTAGCTCCGCTAAGGTGAGCCATGGTTTCTGTCACGGTAGGTATTGGAACACTTACACTTTCAACGACAGAATTCAAGCCGCGTAAGTCTACGACAACGCGGTAACCAGTTGGCCTTCTCTTTATCATTAGACAAGGAGACAACCATCCTGATTTTCCTTCTTGAATTATTCCTACTCTCTGCATTTCGTCAACATATTTATCCAATAATTCGCGTTGGTGGAATGGAACTCGGTACATTTTAGAACTTACTGGTTGAGATTCACCAGTATCTATAGAAACTTCGTACCCTTCATAACATCCTAAGTCAAAATCGTTCTTAGAAAATGAATCTTGATGGATTTTAAGCATATCTAGAAATTCTCCCATTTCCTCCTTGTTTAAATCTGGAAACGTGAATTTATGTTTCAAAATTTCCCATTCCGCATCGAGTTCTGCCTTGGATTTTGGCTTGGGAGTGTCAGTTAGGCTACTAACTGGCACCTCCGATGAGCTTTCACTCGGTTTGGATTGGTTTTGGGAAGTCTCGATGGGACTTGAGTTTTGAGATACCTCGATGGGACTTGCGGTTTGAGATTTCTCAATGGGACTTGAGGTGGGCAATTTTGAATTTGACGAGATTAAAGGAGCGTCATCCTTGTACTCGATAATAGCTGTCGTGTATGTACCTAGGATAGAACCCGCCTTTAGTTCTACGTCAAATCCATTAAGATTTATACACATAACTGGAATAATACCTGTGGGAGTTGTGTTAACAAGACTGTGAGCAAGATGTACAGGAAATTCGCAGTTTTCAGGTTGGAATACTCCTGTCTGTATTTCTGGATATGGAAAATGTAAACTTCCCGTTATCCTACTCTCGCAATTTGCTGGAATTATTTCGTTTCTTAGCAAAGATACAGTAATATCTATTAGCTGTTGCTTAGGTGTACAATTCCATGTAGATTTAGGATTATCATCGGTTTCTACATCTGTAGCTACGTTAAGTGTCGCTACGTAAATGTGATTGGGTTTATAAAATTCCCTGTTTAATATTTCCTTATTTTGGTTATAGGCTACATGAGCTAATGCTGGTGTAGATGACATTAGATAAATTAAATCGCCTATAGTCAAGACGTTATCTGGGCAATTTAATGCTAATGAATCTGACTTATTTGACATGAAATCGTATCCTAATAGTACTGAAATGTTACCAAATGAACCATCAGGAACGATAATAAACTCTTGATTTCTAGAAAATTCACACTTTTCTATAGTTGTTACTATTTTCCTATCAGTTTTAAACTGACGATTTCCGACCCCAACCAAATTGACTGGTGTGGTCATCGGAATTAAATGACATTTAACTCTAAAATCCTTAAGCATGCACTGTGCTGCTGTGTTCGTAATTAACGAAAGTGAAGAACCTGTGTCTAATAAACAGATTTCTGGCCTACTACCAACGTCAAACACTAAGTGTGGACGTGAATATTTAACCTTAGTTTTATTTAAAACTGTGTTCACTTGAACGTTATCAGCGTTAGGCGCTGTTCGCTCCGAGTCGAGCGATGCTTCTCGTTGCTGCTCCGACTCGAGGCTAGTATCAACCTCTGACGCTAGATGGTGCAGCTTGTACCACCTGTTGCCTGGTTGAGCGGAAATGCTCGTGAGCAAGTTTCCTCGCTCTCCCAACGATGAGTGTTTCGCTGGTGACGCATTTGGGTCGGCAACATTCTTGCTGTCCCAAAACGTTAAGCAGATTGTAGGCTCAAACGTTCCTACAACTGGTGGAATTCTAATTTTCCAATCTTTCTGCGTTGTTGGTGAAATACCAATAGATGTGCCCGAAGGCATGTTAACTCCGTCTTTATAAAATGTATCATCCGTATGTTTAAACTGAACTGTGCGTTCGTGGCCTAATAAAGCAATAACTATCGGCTTTTTACTATCAACTGGGTTTAATTCGGAATGAAAATTTGTAGAATCTAAACCATCTTCGAATAGAGTTACTACTACGGAATCAAAGGTTAAACCATATTTATCGTTAACTGTGTTTAAAGCATTTGTAAATTCATTTACGAGATTTTTGTTACTCTCTATAGCCCTTGCTACATATTTTGATGGAATTTTGCCAAAATATGATGCTAAACGTGGTAGTGCTAGCGTGCGATCTGGCAAAGCAAGTTTTTGCTGGTGCCATTCGACGTTTGAATACAAATCTAGCATTAATTTATTTGCAACTTCTT
>JAHWFP010075043.1:2523-15396 GCA_023313725.1 Lithobius niger
CATGTCCAGTCTCATCCGGACTCCAATGAGGAAATTAGAAGACTGATCAGAATACATATGTCGACGATTTTCTGGCCGGAAGTAGCACTTCTGAGCGTTCATTAGCAATCTCTAGAGAAGCTAACTCCTTGATGGAAAAGGGAGGAATGTTGCTGAAAAAATGGGCCACTAATGATGAAAAATTGCGT
This sequence comes from Lithobius niger, assembly GCA_023313725.1. Lineage (NCBI taxonomy): Eukaryota > Metazoa > Arthropoda > Chilopoda > Lithobiomorpha > Lithobiidae > Lithobius > Lithobius niger. The sequence continues at coordinate 2,712 of JAHWFP010075043.1, forward strand.
CAACAATGGCAGGAGGATGGTGTTGTATCTTTAAAGGACCCATTAGAACTACTTAAAGTTCTTGGACTTATGTGGAACCCAATTACAGATGTATTGTTTCTGAAAACTTCTTCTGTACTCAAAGCGGAGCACAGCGGAGCACAGCGGAGCATCGAAGCATCGAAGCATGCCATATTAGAAATTCTCGCACGAGTGTTTGATCCTTTGGGTTTCGTTTCCCCCAAGACAGTCACTATCAAGATTCTCCTGCAAGACTTATGGCGGTTGAAAATCAAGTGGGATGAAGAGATAACTCCTCCCTTGCTGACTTCTTGGGTACAGTGGAAAGAAGACTTGAAAAATTTAGAACAAGTACGAATTCCAAGGTGGTATGGTACACTTGACAATTCTGAAGGTTTACAACTTCATTTATTTTGTGATGCTTCACCCAAAGCATATGGAGCTGTGGCCTATTTGCGTGTGCATCAAGAAGATGGTAACTTTTCCGTGAAAATAATCACGTCCAAGTCAAGAGTGGCGCCCCTAGAGTTAATGAGCATTCCTCGTCTGGAGTTATTAGCTTGCTTGGTTGGAGTTCGTCTGTCATTCCACATTAAGAAAGCTTGGAACAAACCGGATGTCTCAACCTGGATATGGTCCGATTCTAGGGTAGCTTTAGAATGGATTAAAGGAACACCCTCTCGATGGAAGCTGTTTGTTGCCAGAAGAGTCCAAGAAATTCAGGAACTGTCAAGTCTGAAAAGTTGGCATTATTGTTCCAGCAAAGTTAATCCTGCAGATTTAATTTCAAGAGGACAATCTTTGGAGAAATTAAACAAGTATGTTGTATGGTGGTACGGGCCTGAATGGTTATCCTTGAAGATGGAAGAATGGCCACAATTTCCAGATAACAAAAATGAAGATGAGGTCAACAATTTACTTCAAGCCGAAGAAGCACCAATTGTCGTCAATGTTTCAATAGCATGCCATTCCATAATGGATTATGGACGGTTTGGAACGTGGGCCAAACTTATTCGTGTTACTTGTTGGGTCTTCCGTTTCGTGAACAATGTAAGAAAGTCAAGCGCTTTGTTTCAAGAATTCTTATCATCAAAGGAAATTCAAGCTGCTGAAACATATTGGTTTCTAGTTATTCAGAAAGAATCCTTCATTGAAGAGCATCGTAATCTTTACGAGGGAAGGAACATTGACTCAAAGTCCAAAGTTTTGCAGTTCAATCCCTACTTAGATTCGGCCAATTTAATACGAATTGGTGGACGTTTGCGTTTTGCACAATTAAATGAAGCCCAGGCTCACCCGATTCTCTTACCTTCTCACAAACTGGTGGATCTTTTCATTCGTGACAGACACGTTCGTACATTGCATGGTGCGGTGCAAGAAACTTTAATTAAAGTTCGAAATACGGCATGGATACTTCGTGGCCGTCAGTCTGTACGGAGAGCCATTCATGGATGTCTGTCTTGTAGAAAATGGAATGCTAAACCTCCGTCTGTGATAGAAGCTCCTCTGCCTGCAGCGAGGGTTCAACAATCCTTACCGTTTCAGGTATCTGGGTTGGACTTTGCAGGTCCTGTGTGGATTAAAGGTTTTCAAGAAAACGTTAAAGGTTACATATGTTTGTTCACTTGTGCGGTCACAAGAGCGATTCATTTAGAACTTGTATCGTCACAAGGGATTAAGCCATTCTTGTTAGCCTTCAGAAGATTCATTTCAATACGAGGAATCTGCAAGATTATCTATAGCGATAATGCGAAAACATTTCAACAAGCAGATCGGATTCTTAGGGAAGCATGGGAAATATTATCAAAGTCTGATGTTCAGAATCAAGCTGCACGTGAAGGAATCGAATGGAGGTTCATAGCTCCTCAAGCTGCGTGGTGGGGAGGATTCTATGAGCGGATGGTGGGATCGGTGAAAAGACACTTGAGGAGGACATTAGGAAACGCTTTACTTGATTCCGAAGAGTTCAGGACACTTTTGACGGAGGTGGAAGCAGTAATAAACAACAGACCTTTGGTGAACATGTCAGAAGATTCTCAAGATTCAGAATACATTACTCCGTCTCATTTCTTGATAGGAAGAATTGGAAGTAATTTATCTGATCTTCTCCCAAGCATCTTAGCTGTACCTACTAAAGATTCTCTTCTACGAAGATGGAAATTTAGAAGACGTCTGATGGGCAGTTTCTGGCGAAAATGGAGTCAAGAATATCTTCTCCAATTAAGATCAGCTCATTCTCTGAACGTTCCTGGAAATGAAGTTCCATTAAAAATTGATGACGTTGTGTTAGTAAAGGATGAACGTCTTCCTCGAGGGCAGTGGAAAATGGCTCGAATTTCTGAGGTCACCGAAGGAAGAGATGGCAAGGTGAGGTCCGTTATGCTTCAAACTAACAATGGTAACTTCATAAGAAGAGCTGTTCAGCGAGTCTGCCCTTTGGAGATAGTTTAGGGTGCAGGATACACACATTGGTTTGTTAGTTGCTACTTAAGTCTTAGAAAGTAGTCTTCTAAACTAATCAAACACTTAAACACACTTCACCTCAATGAAGAACATTCTTGTAGGTACAAGTTACAAGCTTTGAGTTAGCTTTTCATAGACACTTATTTTCAAGGAAGCACATTTATTAGTTGTCTTCGCTCATTACCTTTTAAACCCCTTCAAAATTCTTCGGATCTGTCAAGCACCGTCCTATGCAGTTGAGGTTCGGGCTTGGCAGGCAACGTTTCGTCCTCTCCGGTGGAGTCCAGTGGCTGAAAAGCGTGGAGCACCCGCGGACGCCTTAAGCTGGTGAAGGGCTATGCTTCACAGTGCCTTTCTACCAGTCTAAATTGAAGGGGTTTCTGACATTGATTCTGCATGTCATTTCAAAGCCTGGTGAAGTCTTGGCCGGGCTGCAATTCCAAGCACTCCCAAACATCAGATTATTTTCCTTACCATCATTCAAGAAGTTGGATTCTAGAATCAAGGTGAAGATTCTTTAAGATGTTCGAAGTTCCCTTCGTCTTGACCTGAAGATTCTCTGCGCATTAGCAAGATTCACAAGAATCGGTGAAGATCTTCGGTTGGGGCGGAATATGTTGCGAATCTTGCAGTTACCCTTTTGTTTAGTATGTCGGATTTGCTAATTAAGATGTACTTGACGCCATTGTAGAGGAGAGGAGTTCAATTTGTTGCCTGTAAATTGTATGATAGCGTGCATCTGGATATTTTCTAGTGTTTTTCTTATTGTTGGTATTATTCATGTAATCTTGGCCTCGTGCTCTCATGTAAAAGATCAAATGACTGTAAACCAATCGCCTTCACTTTAGGCTCGAGGCACGTGCTCTGTCACGCATGCGCCCTCGGTTTGGGGGCTTTTTTTCTTGTGCTTCGTTCATAATAAATTACTCAGTCTGGACTCAGCAGCTGAATTGACAACAGCTCCTTCTCTGCCTCCTTAATCATGTTCGAATAATTTGGAACCTTCTAAGCCTTTTCTGTAGGCTTAAGGCCCTTTAGGCCTTTTCTCTTCTTGAATTTAGAACACGACTTCTTAGGCCTTTTAGTCATGTTCTGAGTTAAATTCAGTTCATCCTATGGTAACTATGATAAGTTAAGCAACACTTCTAGTCTTTAAGTCTTTCTTAAGTTAGTTTAAACCTAAACTAACCCATTTTAGGTAATTTAGGAACCCAGAGGGATTGCTTTGGCCTAAAAAACCCCGTGGTGGATATCTGTTACAAGGTATTCATTGGAAGGCATCCCTCAGGGAATGGCGGTCTCGAGGAGTGGTAAAGAGGTTCCGTCAGGGACTAATGCGCGATAGATTGGTATGAGCAAATTCATTCGCATCGACCCTTATTTACCAACTTCGTTAGGGCCACCCACTTTGGTTTGAGGCTTTCCCCTTAGCTATGTCCGCAAAAACTCATGCGTCTTTCTGATGATGACTTTGATCTGTGTGATGACTTTGAGTTTGATCTGTGTGTTAAAGCTCTTAAAGTAAGATTTAATGTTACAGAGCAGTGTTTACATAACCAGTTTAGATCAGCAAAAAAAACTGATAAACAAACGTACTTAGATTTTGCTCACACTTTGACAACACTGGGTACTGAATGGGTTAAGGAACTTGATTGTGGGGATTCTTTCCAAAAATTGTTCCAGGAGCTATTAATAGAGGATTTTTTGAATAAGGTACCAAGTCCGATAAGAGTATGGCATATTGATAAGGGTAAACAAGAGTCTGATTTGAACTTAGCTTCGCTTGCAGACGATTACTGCGCTAATCGCCAAGAAGCAGTTCTAAAACAGGGGAGTGGTTCTGACAATGGAAATGGCGGACCACAGGGCAGAAATAATTACCGTGGAGGAGGTAACAATGGTAATGGTTATGGCAGGTATCGGAATGGTAATGGTTATCAAGGTAGTCAAGGGAACAGAAACAATGGAGGGAATGGTAATTCGCAGAATGGTGGAGGCAACCAAGGGAATGGTACTAGTAACTATGGGAACAATAGTAACAATGGTAATGGTAACAATAGCAATAGTGGTACTAGAAATGGTTCAGGTAATAATGGTACGAGCAATGGTACTTTACTTTACTTTACTTTATTGCTTACTTGAGCCTACAGACCTAAAAGTCATACGCTCACATCTACAACTTAAAATCTAATGGTACTACAGCTTCGGCTTACAATGCGCAAGCAAGGCCGCAAGCTAACGACAATACTCAGTCTAGTAGGAGAGCGCCTTTAAAGGCTGACGAGCCACGTAAGTGCTACATTTGTAGCTCGAGCTCGCATTTGAAAAGGGATTGTTCCAACAATGGTACCAATGCCTCAGTGGGAAATGTTTTGTACTCAATTGCCTAGTGTACACAGTGGAAAGGAGGTTAGCTCTTTTAAAGGTAAAAGTGGTACACACTCGGTGGAAAGCCGTTATGTAAGAAATGTATGATTAATGGAAAGCCTGGTAGTTATTTGCTGGATACAGGTGCCTTTATGGATATGGTTTCAAGTAAAATGGTAGAGCCTAGTTCGTTCACAGGGAAACGAGTTGTTTTGTCGTCAGTTGTAAGCCAAAACGTGACAAGACTTTCCTGTGGCAAAGGTAAAGTTGGCTACAGAAGATGGCTACATTATGCTGGAATGCGGTGTGTCGCCATTTTTTAAGGACGAAACGTACGACTTTCTGCTTAGCCAAAAGTTTTACGAAAAGCTACAGAAAATTGAAACAACACACGGAAAAGGTAAACAACACACGGAATGCGATAGCTAGGTCGAAAACAGGTATCAATGGAAAGAAAAGTAACGAAAAACAGGCTGTATATCAATTTATTGATGGTGATGTATTGGATGATCTTTTTAAAGTGGGAGATGAGGAAATGGAGGAAAGGGTTCGAAATGTTGCAAGTGAAAATAAGGTAATTGCTGAGAGCAGTGAAATCAGTGTCAAGGTCGAAGATAATGGGCTTGCACAAAATGATACAGTTGTCCAGTCACAACACGTTTTAGTCAATAAACAAGCTAGTGTTGTGGCCGACTCTGTAAGGAGTGCGGAAATGAGTAAAAAGGTTGCAAGGAAAGAAAATGTAGGTTTGTTGACAGCAGGAATTCAAGACTTGTTAGCTGTTAAAGCTGAAGTTTTAAAGCAAGGGGAGGTGCTTGATCCTGGGTTGGAGGGATGTCGAGTGGCAGCTGACATTGAAGGTACATCTTTTTTTTGGAAGGATGATGTCTTAAGTAGGAAATGGTCGGCAGCAAATGGCACCAAGACGGGTGACCAGGTAGTGGTACCTAAAATGCTTACGGAGCAACTGGTAAGGAGGGCACATGCTAATGCCTATTTTGGGCACATGGCCACGGAAACGTCCATTGCCAGGTTGCAAAAGTATTGCATGGGCCAAGAATGTGTGCACAATGTAAAAATTGGATAGAGTGGTGTGAAATCTGTAAGAAATATAGAAAAGGTGTGAGGAAGGGAGAGGGCGAAATGATTTTGGTTCCGGTAGTGGCAGAGCCTTTCATTAAGGTGGAAGTGGATTTCGTAAAGCCTTTCAAAGTGACGTCTGATGGAAATACGCATGTTTTAACGGTTCGTGATAGGGCGACTAGGTATCCTGAAGCAGTTGCTGTCAGGGAGGTTAATTCACACACGGTAGTAAATGAAAGCATGGCGATTTGTTCAAGGGTTGGGTTCTCTTTGGAACTCCAATCGATTCTTGGAAAACCGTTTGTTTCTGAACGGGCAGCTTGTTTCTTGAAAGAGTGTGAAATCGGCCTTGTTAATAGTAAGCCTTATCATTCGCAATCTCAGGCTGTAGAAAGGTTGCACAGAACGACGGTAGACTGTAGCAGGGCTACGGATTTGGAGTATCCTGACAAAGGGAATGATGTTTTAGCACCAGTTAAATTTGCAAGTACGTCTATTTTTTGTGAGACGGCAAACTTCACTCCAGCGGAGTTAGTTTATGGAAGAAAGGTGAGGTTAAAGAGGGAAATCGCAGATGTAATGAGGGAAAGATGGAAAGATGAGATTGCACAGGTTACTACTAGTAATGAGGTTGGGTTGAAGGTCATGGGAGTGGAAGGAGAGAATGAAGTGAATGGTAAAGAGTTGTACAGGCAATCTCAGGTGTAGGATTCAGGAGGGAAACCTGGGAATGTCACGAGCAGACATGTGAACGAGGAAGCTATTAGTGGCCCTCTGTCTGCAAGGGTAAAGGAAATATGTAGGTGCCTAGTTGTGGTGAAATTGGAAGCAAAATCTGTTTTACTGGTTATAAACACGAAGAAAAAAGTCAAGTCTAGGTTAGGATTGACTGGAGATGGCTTGCACAGGTTAAAAAACTATGCAAAGTTGGTATTGCCTTTGGCTGTCAGTGTGAACAAAGGGGCACCAGACAAAGTGGGAGGAGGCAGTAGTTGCGGGAAAGCTTTTCGCAAGCTGCAGTGTGCGCTTGCTTCTCCCAAAGTGTTGTTGAATTTTGTGTCTGACGAAGTTTTCTTGTTGTTGTTAACATGCAAGGTTTACAGTGTTATTGTTAGCATTGTTTGGATATGTGTTGCATGTTTACTTTTTTGCTGGGGAAAGGGGGACAAACGCCCTAATGCTGAGTGTAGGGGGGTTTGCCATGGCAAAAATGTGTTTTCTTCAGTAGTGAACAGTACTTTTGAGTTGGATCCAGGGAGGTGGATTGTTGGGTGTGGTATTTTGTGGTATGGTGTGTTTAGGGTGGCAAGAGAAGTGATGGAGCGAAAAGAAAGTTTTTTTGAAGGCATTCTTGTGGTGCGATGTAAGCATAAGTGGATGGATTGCTAGTTAAAGAGAGAGTTTCCTGAGTGCTGCAGAGTGTAAAATTGGTGTGTCGTATTTGGTGTGTAAGTGGGGCCGTTTGGTATAGAGATGGTCCTGTTGCCGTGTTGTGGATGTGGAGTGGTGTTGTGGAGTGCAGTGGTGTGTAGCAATGTGCAGAAGAGTGCGGCGGTGTGCACCAGTGTGCAGGGGTGGAAGTGTAAAAAATGTGTTGTGCAGTGCAGCCAAAGTGCAGTGGTGTGTTTGTCCTCAGAGGGTTGGAGATTGTTCTTTGCCTTCTGTACATCGTTCCTGGTGATATGCATCACTAGTGGCCTGCATTTACCGTGATTTGTTGTGGACGAATCACAGCATTGGGTTGGAGGTGTAAGAGGTCTTTTCCCAACAAGAACGCAACAAGGACAGAACTCTATGCACGAACTGTCTTGTTGGACAATTTCTCGATTGATGTGCGGATTTATTTTTGTAAATTGCGTTATGTCTAAGGAGGAAGTAAAGAAGTTTGAATTTCACAAGTCTGCAGTGAACCCTTGAAATTACAGACTTTCGTCTGTCAGTTTTTTTGATTATCTAAATAAAAGAGAGCGAAAACATATCCCTAGCTTTATTTTTGAAAATATGTCTAAGTCTTTTAAAAATAAGAAAATACGTTCTGTTAACATTAATTGCAGACTAAGAGTAAAAAAGTAAGAAAGTGTGACTTACATTTCAGCAGAGTGAACTTGCGTGCGTTGGTCGGGCCGGGGATGGTGGACAGTCAAGCCGTTGAAAACTCCTCGCTTATGCACGTTCGGAATGTAAGATATTTTTCCTGCAGCCAATGGCGTGTAAGTATTGGAAACGTATCCTTTTGCGGCAAACGTCTCCTAAGGGTGTTATGCCAAATATTTAGGATTTGACCAATAAGGTGTACGAAACAGCTTCTGTAACCTTTTAAGGGAAATCGGCTAGAGGCTGTACGCACCTTAAAGAGCCACATTCCACACTACGCTACAAGGTTAAGGCCAGTCGTGCATTAATTTCAGGACTGCTGCTGATTTGTGTGACAGGTAGATAAGTGTTAGCATTCCTGGTCGTGCATTAATTTCAGGACTGACTGCTGATTTGTGTGACAGGTAGATAAGTGTTAGCATTCCTAGACGGAACACTGGCGCCATCCCAAAAGGCCTCCCCTCTCTCATCTAGTCTTGGCATGTTAATTTTAATACTGGCAAAACGTGCATTAATTTCAATGTTGGGATAAATATGGGTAGGTAGGCAAAAGCCCCATACATTCCAGGATGGGCAATAAGAGGAAATAAGCCCATGAGTAACAGCCTACACTGAGCCCAACCAAAACAAAATAAAAGACGCTATAAACACGGCCGGCAGGGTGGTCGTTAAATGTAATAAGTCTGCATGGCTTCCATAAACCTGTCAAATAAAAACGTGAACTTCGCTACGAGAAAGCTGGCCTCCTCATGAATTTAAACGTTTCATAAAAGGACTTAGACTATCTACTTTTTCTTTATTTGTTGGTTTCCCAATAAAAATACATTTCTTCTCCTTTTCTGGGCTGAAGCCCCCTTCCACACTTAGTTTTAAGATGTGTGGTAAGTGTGTTTTACTTTAAAGAATTTAGAAAATTGATAGAATGTGGGTAAAGTTAGTTTTTTTTAATGAGTTAAAAGCGTTACGGTTATCACAAACTGGCTTCCTCATAGTCTTCAACCAGTTGGACAGCCCGTAGGAGAAGAGCAACGAAAAGTGTTAAAGAATTTACAAAAATGATAGAATGTGGGTAAAGTTAGTTTTACTTAATGAGTTAAAAACGTTAAAAGCGTTACGTCTATCACAAGCTGGCTACAGTCTAGCCTACAGTATAGCCTACAGTCAGTAGGATACAACAAAAATACCATCCCCGTACTAACACACACACAACATCCAACCCCCACCATACTAAAATGCACACAACATCCCAAACAAAACCATCCCACCATACTAACGTGCACACAACATCCCATACAAACAGCCGTAGCATTGGAAGTGACGGGAAAGTTGGGTATGAATTAGGATAGATTTGTGTTAGAGGAAGTAACACAAAGACATACTAACCGCTCCAAGGGTCATATAATACTACTGAGGATCCGAATGGTTTAGCCCTTCAAAGCTGTGATATTAACTCCCCAAAAAATTATCCAAGTTAATCGCACTGAATAATACTTTGGACATTGGGAAAACTTGAACATTGATACCGAAAGTTGCAATGTTCTAATTTTCATTTAACCTTCGAACTATTAGTAGATGCGATTAACTTGGCAAGTGTTTTGGTGTGTTGATGTCACTCCTTTGAAGGGCCGAACCATTCGGAATTTGGCGGGCCCTTTTACCAGTTTTGGTTTTTGAAATGATACACTTTAACAGTAATAGAGAGATGGTATGGACTACGGAAGGGCAGTAAGCCAACTTATACCGCTCCAACACAATTTAAATTTAATATTATCGCTTCAAGAACTCCAAAAGAGGGAATTTGTCAAGGGATAGTTTAAAGGCTTCCACTTAGACTGCACAAACCGCAACATTAGGAAGCTAGTTCCATGGGTCAACCACCTCATCACAAAAAGAAATCTGTTTACATTCATGTCTCTATGTGTATACTCGCAGCTTGAATTCACCACGAGATGAATATTGTAAGTACTGAACTAAAAAAAAATGCAAGTCTACCGAAAAAAGTCCCGTAAACAATCTTATAGGTGAGTATTAAGTCTGATTTCAGTGTCCAAAGTTAAAGTGGTTCTAGACCCACTCTCCGCAGACAATTTCTTGCAATTGTCTGCACTTGTTCTGGCAACTGAATGTAGACCTAGATGCGTAATACTGCACATCCATCTTGCACGCGCAGCAAATCAAATCCGTACAAGTAAACGCCTCCATTCTAATCTGTCTAACGATGTCACACTTTGCTGGAACTCACTGCATTTTAGAAAATCACAAGACAATAGGCTAGATCCAAAGAAAATGGTTTGTAATGTGTTCAAGCAAGAACAAAGCAGAAAATAAGAGGAGTGTGGGTTGGCATTGTCAAGCCCTTGGAGCTTCTAATTATTGTAAAGAATTCATAGCTTAGTACACTGTGCTAACGCACTAATAATGTGCATGCACCGAATTATCCTCATTAAAGGGATATACCGCCCAGCGCCATTTTTCTCGATCTTCCACATCTTCCAAATGTCTATTTACTTACCGTTAGTCTTTCCCTTGCTAAAAATCCGTTTTAAAACGTGGCGTCTAGGAGATTTACTGTTGAAAATTAGGGAACTTTTTTACGTTCTTTCAGAACGTATATTATCCTTACCGAGCCTACAATGACCTTGAAGTTTTATCTGTGTGTACTAATTTTAATCGTTTGCTAGTAATTACTATGAGATCAAAAATCTAAAAGACTAATGCAGCAAAAATTAAAATTAATTATTCCTGTAGCTCGCCTAAGCAAAATTATAAGACACTAGTCTAGAAAATTATAAATTGTGATTTTAAAATACAAGAATCACTCCGGTTTTTGACGACACAATTAATGCGTTCACGCTGGCTTGCCTATTAGGCGCAATGCCAACTGAGACAGTAGCTGCGTTGTTTGCTGCGAGGAACGAAGCTACTGTCACAGTTGACCTTGGCTGTGGTAAATGTGCAGATGTGATCGGCGCGTAGCTGTTATAAGGTAGGCGGAAGGTTATACGGCAGGCCAGATGTTGCTTTCACAACTGAAACTTACCACCGAAAGCAGATGTGTGCCACGCCAGCATCGCATCGTCCTGTTTGATTGCTGGCCATGGGGCACTAAGACTTGGCATAGCAGTTCACGTGCCGTGCGGAAAAGGACTATGTGTACATAGTGCCGAGGAACTGCGCCAGTAATTGTTTTATAGAACAACCGGAACCTGTGTTGAGCATGATCATTAAATTTTACGGTTATGTGCTATGACAATCACAGGAACTTGCGCTGAAGGTTTTTATCGGTGACTTGTTTCACGTTCGAAGTCATTGTTTGTACCACTACGTTGTCCAGAGCGATCTGAGACGCGGTTTAGCGCCGGTGCACACGTACGGTCGCCGCATATGCGGTCGCCGCTGCGGTACCGCATTTGCGGTTTGGTTTACGTGCCATCTGTTGGGTACTGCACACGTACCTGTGTCGACGTTGCGTTACCGCCCGCTGCTCGCTCGCCACTCGTGCGGTCGTTTTGCACCGCAATTCCCCCGTCAACGCGGCGGTACCGCAGCGTTAAAAAAACGCAATTGCGTCTCTGAGTAACTTGGACGACTACAGCGGTGCACACGTCCGCCGTTTCCCTCAAAAGCGTTACCGAAAATGGCGTCAATTTCGAAGAAATAGACACGGAATTGTTTACTGGGGGAGTAAAAAACTATCCTGAAATATGAAATGTTGCTGCAGAAATAATTGAAGACTCATTGGGACGTAATTAAAGAATTTATCCGAATTTTTTAGTTAATCTGCAAAGAATATATAACATTTTCCCCTGGTACGTCTTAAATTAGTACATCAATGTACCAAAATTCATTGCATTGGTTTTAAAATATATTTTTTGTTCACGAGGTAAGCGAAAAAGCAACATCGTCTCATTTGTTTCAAACTATAATTTTTTGTACACCCGAACGCGCACATAGGTCACCGAAGCAGCACCGCAGCATCAACGCGCGTTAATGAAACGCACGTGTGCATTGATTAAATGCGTCACAGGCAGCGGCGCCGCAGCGTCCAAAAAACCCACGTGTGCACCGGCGCTTAGTCTTTGCTATCGCGGTGTTAGGGCGCGTTTACGCGAGAACAATTTTCTCGCTTACCAGACTTTACTTGTTTGATACTAAATCTGCTGGCTGCTTATCGCCTTTGTCGGAGAATGCGGCTTTTGAGTTGTCTATAAGTAGTAACCATGGCAACAACGCGGACGCAAATTTTCTCCTCGTGCCTTGCGACACGACGTACGAGCGTGCTACGTGACAGCATCGATTTATGACAACAAAAAAACAATTTTTACTCCAGTACACAACGACGGACAGATTCCTGAATACCGGCATTCGAAGGTTTGTCTTCGATTCGATGACTCCGAAATGGACGCCATGTTGGATTTTGAATTCTCGCTGCAAGTAGCTATTTATTCTACCATCTTTTGATCACTGCTAGAAGCTGTTTTATTTCAGCGAGAATAGCAAATTTAGGAAATAGCGTGAAATGGCAGCAATGTTGTAGCAATGTTTAAAATGGCTGTTGCACTTTGTTCTTTATCCATAATAGTATTGAAAAAGGCTTAAGCGTATGATATACGGATGTAAGCCTTAAAAAAATTAAAGCCCTAAAGGAACAGATATTAGAAAAAGACATGTAAGCCAT
>JAHWFP010075043.1:16562-33286 GCA_023313725.1 Lithobius niger
AGGCCTTGTCCAGACCTACGTTTTAAGCTATAGAACTTGAAAATCGGTTCAGTGATTCGGTCTCCAGGTGAGGGCAAAGAGTCCCAACAACAACAACAACAACAATAACAAAAACAACAACAAGAACAACAACAACAACAAGAAATGGCCATGCTGTGGACGCCGAACGGTTTGATTGTTGTCAGTAAAATTTGTAATGTGGTGAAATAGTTACGACACGACCCCAAATACCGAATTTCGTTGGTCTATGTCAAATCTGGGCGAGACTATAGGAGTTCAAAGTTTAACGTTTAACATGGAAGTTCATGCTGAGGCTTACATAAGGACTGCTACCGCGGTCCTTGATAATTGCTCTGCCGACGAGAATACTGCAGTCACATCAAAATTGGGTTCAAAAGGTCCTGGTCGGTGTTAATACGTACATTTTAAGCTATACAAATTGAAAATCGGTTCATTGGTTCGATCTCTTGGTAAGAGCAAAATTTCTAGCCCATTTGGCTTTCCGTGTCAAGAATATTGTAGTCACATTAAAATAGCATGCGAAAGACTCTAGGCCTTGTCCATACCTACGGTTTAAGCTATAGAACTCTAAATTTGGTTCAGTGGTTCGACCTCCAAGTGAGGGCAAAGAGTACATTAATGATTTCTGCCCAGTGCTCTGCAATAATAATTGCTCTGCCGACTAGAATACTGCAGTCACATCAAAATTGGGTTCAAAAGGCCCTGTTCGGTGTTAATATCTACATTTTAAGCTATATAAATTGAAAATCGGTTCATTGGTTCGGTCTCTAGGTGAGAGCAAAAGTTTTAGCCCATTTGGCTTTCCGTGTCAAGAATATTGTAGTTGTATTAAAATAGCCTGCGAAAGGCCCTAGGCCTTGTCCATACCTACGTTTTAAGCTATAGAACTTGAAAATCGGTTGAGTGGTTTGATCTCCAGGTCAGAGCAAAGAGTCCCAACAACAACAACAACAACAAGAACAACAAGAAGAACAACAACAACAACAAGAAGTGACCATGCTGTGGACGCCGAACGGTTTAATTGTTGTCATTAAAATTTGTAATGCGGTGAAATAATTATGACACGACCCCAAATACCGAATTTCGTTGGTCTATGTCAATTTTGGGCGAAACTATAGGAGTTCAAAGTTTGACGTTTAACACAGAAGTTCATGCTGCGGCTTACATAAAAATAATGTAAAATAATTAGGCCCTAACAAAAAGTCCTTAAGGGAATTATGACGCAAGATTTACTTTACTTATGCCTTTTAAGTTTTTAACATTTGCAAAGTTTTGTGGTTTTTAATTTATTGCTAATCTACTTACTGATCACCGAAACCACTTTTTTTGCGCTTTGATAGTCCAATTTTGCTTTTTGAAACGGTTTAATAATAACAATATTCCGCCTGCCTTATAACAGTTACACGCACATCACCAGCCGCACATTACCAGAGCCAAGGTCGGCTGGGGTGGTAGCTGCTGTCTCGGTTGGCTTTGGGAATAGTACACGAAATAGTATCACATTAAAAATTGTGTCGTCACAAACCGGAATGATTCTCGTATTTTAACATCACCATTTATAATTTTCTAGGCTAGTGTCTTATAATTTTGCTTCGGCGATCTATTGGAATAATTAATTTTAATTTTTACCGTATTAGTCTTTTAGATTTTTTGATATCATGGTAATTATTAGAAAATTAGTATATGCACACACAGAGATGAAACGTCATGTTTATTGTAAGCGCGCAAAGCATCATATGCGTGTAGGATACAGTAAATAAAGTTAGCAGTTATTCAACCTAAAATCTCGTAGACACCACATTTTAAAACGAATTTTTACCAAGGTATTGACTAACGGTAAGGAAATAGACCTTTGGGGTCGTACTTTATGGGGTGGATCGAGAAAAATGACTCTAGGAGGAATATCCCTTTAACAAGCTGATGATAGAAGAAAACTGCAATTTGGTCCTGGTGGATGATTTGGATTGGATGATGTATTTCGTGATATATATCAATGGACAAACATCGTGAAATAGTATATCATGACATATAACACTATGCATATCAATTATCAGGTGACGTACATCGGTCGACCCTGCGTGGAAATAATGTTGAAATTAACATTGCGTTTCAACGTCACTTTTTTTTAAACAAACAATATCACTATTTTGAGACGCTGCTTGGTCCGAGGAGCCATTATTTTAGGAGTCACGGTTTATAAGCTAAACGGAGCTAAGGTGTGCATATTTGTATCAAGCTAAAGCCTTCAAAAAATGTATTGACATTTTTAAACGGCAATACCGGTTTTGCTATATACGTAATTTTTAAATAGTTTTTTTTTTTTTAATGAAACCCTTGTACTTTGGAGGTTTGACGGGCTCCAGCCGTAGCCATGGTGCCAGAAGGACAGTGGGACAATTTTGGTAGGTAATTCCAATCGGAAATTGTTAGGATCTTTTCCGTGCCACAATCAACATGAGCACGAGGCACAACAGGGCCCTTCTCTTCCCGAAACTACCTGGAATGACTGAGATTAGGCTAGAACCGAGGACCTCTGGCACTTGAGATCATTGTGGTACGGTAACTATCAAGCTACATTTCCCCCAGAAACTTATTCTACATGGAATGGATCATTTAACTCGTTCTTTTTGTTTGTACTTTAAAGTAAAGCAAACAGAACCACCATTAATATCGCAGCAAACGAGGACCACATGAGGTAATCTTGTCAAAGAAACCGAAAGCAAGAATATTAAAAAAAAATTTTTTTAATTCTGGTACGTCTTTTATCGCCACGATGCATGCTATAAATGTAGGTGAAATATCTGACGATAGATGGCACTAGCAGAATTTTGTGCTATTTTCAGCTGGTGAGTGACTATCCCACTTGAAGGTAATTTACAACTTTGGTTGCTTGCCAATTCGCAGCTGATAATATCCATAGTTACACAAAACAACTTACAACTTAAAACAGATAAGGTAACCAAGATATCGCCTGGAGTGAGTGTTTGTGAAGGAGGCGGTCACGTAGGATTCCTGAATAGGGCGAAGACGACTTGTTCAGGTGTTTTCAGTAATTTTGCTTTAACAAGAGTGAACGAACACAAACCAACGCTAATTTCAACACCATATATAGTTGTTCATACTAGCGGCTCACTAACAGTGCTATTTAACTGTAAGTACACTGTAATACACCGTGTTTTAACAATGCCGCTAAAAATTAATTAAGTTGTTCTCGGGAGTGGTACTAAAAAAAAATTGATGCTAGCGGGCGGGTTTTTTTTTTTTTAAGTTTTATTCGTGATTTTTCAGATGCTGGCGATGGCTTTTTTTTTTTTACCAAACAAATCGAAATCAGTAGCTTATTTTTTTTTTTTTTTGAAGTACACTATCTATGTTTTAGTGTTTGGATCAGCGTCCAAAAGTTGAACATTTTATAAAAGTCATTTTTTAGATCCAATTTTTTAGTTGTGACATGCCTCTGAAAGATCCTTAGATTCGTTTCGAGGCGATCATGTGATGTAGCAAAGAGCTGATGTGGTCTTCGGCTCCAGGTAATGTTTGGTGAAAATACTGATGCGTGATCGGTACATTTTTTTAGACAATGTCATAACAAACGTTTCATGCGCTAAGAAAAAACCCATGCTCCCGAGAACCCCTTAATTAAATTTTAGTGGCCTAGTATGTATGTGAGATGCATCTAGAAAACATTTTTTGACATTTTCAGCTAAAATAAAAACACATAAAAGCTATGTACAAATAGCATGGGTTGAAAATAAACCTTACAAAAAATTTGCATTTAAACCTTTGGGTTTAAAATAAAACACTAGCGTTCAATTTGCATAATTTTCGCAACACATAAACCGAGGAAAGTGTTCACAATAAAACAGTACGTGTTTACTTTACAACGTATGAACACAAGCGTTTTCGTTAAACACAATCTTCAAAACTATATGCGTTGCAATAATAACACTGCTGTTTTTCGTCGTACACCTTAATCGCTACGTGTTGTTTTAAGTAGGTGTTTATAATGTTGCAGACTGTAAGCTATAGTGCATTATATTACATGTAGATTATATCTGTACCACTATACCCTGTATAAACGCTCACATTATAAAACTGGTTTCTTCTCAGCCCGAGATATTTGTAAAAACTTTGTAAGTGTTTCAGCTAAAAACGACTAAAACCATTTCTAGTTGTGTCAAAAATGTGTTTCCAACATGTTGAAGGAAAATCCTAATGCGATAAAAATTGTTTCAAATTATTGACATGACATCAACTGGTCACACGGTTTTTTTTTTTTTTTTTTTTTTTTGTGTGCATTATATGCAAGGAAGAATCGAAGACGATATATAGATATTGATGGGGGAGGGGGTGAAGATAGAAGTTACCAAGTGATTCTCGTCGTTTTTGTCAGAAATGTCGACTTTTTTTGCTGGCCATGGTCTACCTTTGATCCCGATGTGTTGTCCCGCCTCCTTACATTTCCGAATGGGGCAACACTCAGCCTTTTGGCTGGACCCTACACTAAAGGTAAACACTAATATGGTGAAGCGTCTTTTTCCAGTTCGGGATTGGACTACAACCTCGTGTTCATGATGAGAACTTAAAGGCGGGTTGTCACCAAACTAAAGCTTGCAGCATCTAGCGCTATACATGGTGTACCTAAAAGGTCTGGCCAAACTTTCAGGGTGTATTCTATGATCAAAAAGTAAGACTAAAAAGTCCTATAAACATGGGTCCGGAAATGCATCCGCTTTTCGTTACAGTTCCCCCCCCCCCAAAAGTTAGGGGTAAATCGTTGAAGTTTTTTCATAACTTCCCACCTAATTTGTCCAAACAACTACAATTGACACGTTCTTCTCGCAATATCATTACTTCATAATGTAGGTCGTAAAACTTTGCGTTTGGGGCAGTAATGGAGGAAGGGGAGGAGCACGTTGGGGAGGGGGGAGGGGGCCTTTGTAGTAGTTTTACTGAAACAAACGCTGCGTCGCCATGCAGGGCACCAAAATCTCCAATCTGGTATCGTCTTCAGTTTAGAAGAGAGAAATTTGTGCCTTTTGTGATTACAAAAGGTGCTCGATGTGTCCACCAAGCGATCCAACACAGGCAAGGATATGTCTTGTCTTGCCATTGACTGGCGAACGCGTTCAAAGACACCGGGTGTTTCGGATCGTATGGCAACACTCGCCATCCCGCTGCCGAAGGGCTTCCTCGTTGTCGACTGGAACTGAAGACAAGTGACTTTAGGTGTCCCTACAAGTAAAAGTCAAGTGGATTCAGATCTGGTGAATGTAGGGGCCATGCATGCGGTCAACCTCGACCAATCCATCGAGCTGGGTGGGCACGATTTAGGAATTGTCGTGCTAGGATGCCTTGCACTAGGATCCGTCATTAAGGTTTGGCTAGACCTTTCAAAGGGCAAAAGAAGTTCACCTCCCCAACCTCCCCTCACTAGTCCCCCACCTTGCCTCCACCCCATTTCCCCATCCGCAAAGCCTTGAGACCTCAAATCAACATTACATTATGAAGCAATAACATTGCAAGAAGGATGTGTCAATTGCAGTTGTTTGAGGAGGGAGGTTACGGAAAAACTTCAACGTTTTACCCCTAATTTTGGGTAGCTGTAACGGAAAACGGATGCATTTCCGCACCCATGTTTATTAGTCTTACTTTTGATCATAAACTACATCCTGGAAGTTTGGCCAGACCTTTTAGCCACACCCTGTATAGTTCTCGCCATCCTCGCAACTTACAGCAATATACTTACTTTCGTTACCAGAGGAGCATATTCCTTTCAAAAGCTACACTCGGCAAGCGTTATATTACGAGTACATGGTTTAGAGGGCAAATAGGAAGTTGCATGTTGTTACTACGGTGGCTCGTTGGGACAAATAACAACTTTTTTCTACACACACAAAACTCTCATGAAACCGGAACTTAAGCGTTCCAGCACCGGTTAAAACGTACTACGACCTAGGAAGATATATGGTAAACTGTGCCCTAGCCAGTGGCCGTCTTGTTCCGGTTCACAAAAGTTTTGTGTGTGTAGAAAAAAGTTATTGTATAGGCCAATAAACCACTACACGTTGCGATCACGCAGCTTAAAAATGGCCGACAAACAATACTAAGGAGTGCGACGGAGAGCGAATTTCGTGAAGGTGCATTGTGTTAGATAACAATTGCCATATGCGGTTTGTAAAAATATCATGGATTGTTTAGCAGTTTGAGACAGCGCATTGTTTTGCCGGCTTCTTTGAACCACTGTGGGACGGCTTAAGCCACGTTTACCAGCGCCATTTTATCTATGATTCTGCTTTCCTTGTCAAGCGAAGAGCGCTATTTGTGCCAGTAACTCTTTTGTGACGTTACGTTGCGACCATTGCGACTGTAAGAGTTACTACCCTCTGCGCACATCAAGCAAAGGAATGCACAAAGAAATATATTTTACACAACAAGCCACGTGCCTCCTTAATTATTGAGTAAAAATTTGGTACGTCAACGTGCGCCTGAAAGCAAGCGATAAAGTTTAACGATATTACTGCCACTAGATGGCGCCATGGTAGATGCTTTGTAATCTAGCGTGGCGGCATCTAGTGGCAGTAATATCGTTAACCTCTAAAGCTTACTTCAGGTGCACGTGGATGTACCGAATTTTTGCTTAATCATTCACGAGGCACGTGGCTTGTTATGTTAAAATATATTTCTTTGTACATTCCTTTTCAAGCTGCAAGCAAGTGCTGGAGAAAACTAGATAGCACTAGGTACGGCAGACTTTAATTTGGTGGCAACCCTCGGCAGCCTTTAAATGCGATATCAGTTTTGCAACTTGCAGCCAGTGTAAGACTGTTAAAATTGTTATCAGCAAACGGATTGATTGGCTGTGAAGCACACCTCATATAAGAGCATCGGATAGTAACTTCTGTCAAGGACCACTCTAGTGGTCTGCCCGCCAAGTTCAATTGTCACACTTCATTGTAAGAAAGTTATTATTCGATTCCATCATTGTTACATGTATCCACTAGTTTGGTACTTTAACAGAAACCAGAGCTGAGCGTATTTCATGATGGTGACGATAAATGCCTATGCGACGAAACAGCTTGAACATTTTTGAAAATGGGCAGTCTTTGTGCCCTGACAAGCAATCGCGGTCCTAACGTAAGATTCAGCATGAACTTCAATGTTAAACATCAAACTTTTATATCCTATAATTTCTCCCAGAATTGACATAGACCAACGAAATTCGGTGTTTGGGTTCGTGTCGTAACTATTTCACTGCATCAGAAATTTTAATGACTTCTGTTTCTTCTGTTTCTCCTGTTTCTCCTGTTATGAAAAAATACATCGGAGATTTCAAAGCATTAACAAAACGACTTCTTGAAAGCCCATTTATGACTTTTGTCGTGTGAAAGACTATGTTACTGGCAAGATGTCTCAGAAATGAAAAGTTTAACAAAACCAATAGCTAACAGACCAAACGTTTGTCGTTATATTTGCCACTACTGCCTAGGAAAATTTTGCACAAATGTACTACTCCTGTTTCTCCTGTTTCTCCTTCTTCTCCTGTTTCTCCTTCTTCTCCTTCTTCTCCTGTTTCTCCTTCTTCTCCTGTTTCTCCTTCTTCTCCTGTTTCTCCTGTTTCTCCTTCTTCTCCTGTTTCTCCTGTTTCTCCTTCTTCTCCTGTTTCTCCTGTCGTCGTCGTCGTCGTCGTCGTTTTGTTATTGTTGCCGTCGTTGTCGTTGCTGGGATTGTTTGCTCTCACTAGTACAGCTGTTAAGCAACAAAATCATGCATATCGAGCTAAGAACATGAAATTTGTTACACAAGTCGTTCTTAGTAGTACAAATCGAACTAACTGTGGAAACCCCTCGAGATACCCCCGAGATACCCCGCTCGAGATACCCCGCTCGCACCCCTCCGCCCCCATACACCCAGGCTCTGCCAGCCTGATGACCAATAACTTCTTACTGAGCGAGCTGAAAGCTTGAATTGTCGTACACAAGTTATTCTAAAAGGGTGTAACGAGCGTTAACCACTCCTGGTCATCTGCCCGAAGCCCTAAGGCCCTATGTCTGCAACAGCTAGATTCCCAGGCGGTCACAAGTTATTCTTAGCAATCTGACTAACAAACAAACTGACTAGCATACCGACTAACATAAATAATCTGCAACAGGAACATTGTCGATACAGTAGACGCGCGATTTATAGTTGATGGTTGTGGCTTTCAGCTGTACGAGTGAAAATCCGTCAGAATTATCACTCCTCTTATAATAAAATCCCAAATCAGATGCATTAAAATGTATAGCGAACTTTAAGATTTTTGTGAAACGTGTAAGGACGTGCACATTGGAAAAGTATCTTTAATTATTAAAAAAAAGCGGCACAACAGACAACAGAGAACAAATTCATTAAAAAAATGCACCCAAAAAACGCATAAAAACGCAAGCTCAATTAAAAAAAAAACGATTAAATCGTTAACTAGGCATTGGCAAAAATAAAATGCAACAAAACTAAGAAAAAAAATCAATATTAGAAACAAAACCCACAAAGGTGAAAGAACCCGCCAACTTTCAGCCAATCAAAGTAGTGATATCAGAACAAAAATGGCTGTTACCAAGCAGCTACATGGTGTATCAACCCTAACCAAAGAGTGTTCCCCTTAGCGAGAGTGATATTACCACCGTCAACAAACAACCGCCAAGCTAATCCCACCGACTATTACTTCAGACATTAAATAAAAAACTTCACCATTGCTAAGGAATAAGGATATTGACAGGATCGAGTTCGTACAAAGGAAGTATACCAAATCACTCCCGGGAATGCACAACATGGAATACTACCAGCATCTTAAAATCCTCAAACTGGAAACCCTTGAGTGCTGAAGCCTAAAGTGGACCTTTTCTTGACTTACAAGATTTTGCACTCTATGCTCCCTACCTTCCATTATTCGAATTGAGTTCTGTTGCTAAGACCAGGGGAAATTGTCTTAAGAGGGAGTGCAACCCCTTTGCCTATCACAATTCTGACTACTAGATGGCGCCAGGGACGTAAAGGTTTAGGTTAGGCCTAACCCAAACCTTTACGTCCCTGATGGCGCTAGGGTCTACAACGTATTTCAGTTACGATCTTAGTTCCACTTCTTCTCAGTTATTTTCCAACGGAATAGTGTCAATCTTGTTTCTAATGAAAGAGAATCGTCTTGTCTAGCGAAGTGTGGAGGCAAAATTATCTAAAATATATTTTTGTACTTTGTAGCAATATTTTAAGGTTGGCTGACTGAAAGATAAATAAAAACTGTAAACGTGAGTTCTATCCGATATCTAGGAATTAAATCCTTTTCCTCATTAAAAAAGTGTTACTGATTTAAAATTAAACAACAAAATACCATAATATGTAGGTGTTGTTTGAAAAAATCGTACTTACTCTATCAGATTCGAACGCAGAACCGGTGTTAGATGACGAGGCACGTTGACAAAGAAGGGCTGGATAGCAGTTCCAACGCTCGTCAGATCCGTGCGTTCGGAAATCTGAGCCAAATGACGGTTCGTATATGTATGGAAAGCTATCGACGTAAAACTGTGGCATAATAATTCATTGATAAATTTTGCAGCCAAATACCCATCTTTGCCGTTCTTGGATTGCATTAGTTGCCCGAAAGAGTGGGAAAACTAGAAAGTAATAGTACGTTTATGTTCTTGTACCATGAAACCTGGATAAAAACAAAACCTTATTCAAAAATGATTTATAAAGGCAGAAAATGCCGCAAAAATTCCAAAATGCAGTTCTGTGTATTTATTATTTAAAATTTATTATTTGTTTCCAGCTGGGGAAGTATGTACCAACCCCCCCCCCTCCCCATTAACTCCATAGGTTGTCAGTCCCACACTCCCGACTGATTTGCCATTGTAGAATAATTGTCATTCCTCCCCACCCCCCACCCCCCGACAATTCCCCGCTACCGAATAACTGTCATTCCCCCACCCCGATAATTCCCCGTTTCCGAATAAATGTCATCCCCCCCTTTCGCTCGCTAATTGTGCCTCTGCTGAATATTGACGTAAGTTTTGTTTGGTTCAGGCACGTCATATCGAAATCCAGCAGATACAGTAGAAAATAACGCACGACCCAACGCACGACCCATGTGACCGGGAGATACTACCGACGAGAATGTTTTTTCCCCCATCTGATGGTATTTCTTTTCGCTCTAACGGGAATGTTTGGTATCTGAGCGCAGGATTTTTCTTCAATCTGGTGGGAATTTTACTTATGTTATTAGAATGCCTTTCATTATTAGTTACTAATGCTAAAAGCGTCATTTCAAACGCGGAGGCTTTTCCCCCTCCAGACTCTCTTTCTGTCCGAGACTTAGCTTTGTTTTGTACTCGTTTTGTAAACGCTTTTTTTAGCGTACTTTTTTCCCCTGCTTGCCTTTTTTCCCAGACGTTTTTACGACTGTCATTATATTGTGACCGAAGCTGCAGGAATGCACAGGGAAAAACAGAACTTTACCAAAACTAAACACGTATCAACAAAGAAAAAAATATGTAAATCTACTTCGGATTAGAAAGAAACAAAGAGTGAGGAGGGATATTCTACAAATCAAAGGGGAGGGTAGCCAGTCAGATAATCAGTCAGTCATGGAGTGATTAGCCTTCTACAACTTCATAATTTTACAACTGAGAAAGAAAATGTGTCGAAAAGCAAATCAATCCACACCATACCCATCGAAATAAAAAATAAAGTCGATTTCTGGAATAAAATTGAATTTGTCACGGGATTTGTTTTCCGTATATAACGGGAATGTTTTTAAAATTGGAATGCTATGCAAAGATATAACCAAACTCAAATCATTTGCCATAAAAAAGTAACGTACACGGTGGCTAGAGTGGATCCGTGAGTGGGGGAACAAATATTCCGTAGCGCGGCGAACGCTTCCCATCCTCCAGCGCTGCCAGCGGACGCTTTATTCCCTCTGGGACCCCTGAAAGTGAAAGAGCACCGGGGGGGGGGGGGGGGATAGCCGCGATTCGTGTGCTCCCCAATCAGAATTGCCAAAAACTCACTTCCGGAAAACGCGAAGAATAAACCTCTGGCAGTATTTAGTCAGAACTGTGGAGCGCTATGCTGTGCGCAGATTTCCTTCTTTGTATTACTTTGTTTTAGTTTCGTAGCAACTGCATCGAAATACAGGTTTACCTCACTAATAAAATTGTAAGCTAAAAATAAAGCTATTCCGTGGATTACTTTCTTCCTTTGGGTTTTTTCCTTTGGATTTTATATCCTCTAGATTTTCTTTATTTGGTTTTTATTTTCCTGGATTTCCTTTGCGTTTAGCCACGTAACGAACTGATCCACAGTTCTCGGCACAAAATACTATAGTTGCGCCAGACAGAACAAAACATGAAAGCATACAAAAAACATGCTCCAACTTTGTGATTGAGCCTCTACGGATTGGGTAGCCAGAACTTTTTTTTATTAAATAGAATCCACCCGAAACCAAAACTGGTATAAAGAGCAGCCGCCAAGTTCCCAAAAAGGGTCGGCTTTTCAAAGTAGTGATATCATTCAACCAAGGAAAGGCCGCCAAGGTTAATCCTATTAGCCAAGTTAATCGCACCTACTAATAGTTCGAAAGTTAAATGAAAACTAGAAGATTGCTACTAGCGGTAGCAATCTTCAAGTTTTCATTTAACGTCTAATGTATTATTCCGTGCGATTAACTTGGCTAGTAGAATTAACCTTGGCGGCCTTTCCCTGGTTGAATGATATCACTACTTTGAAAGGCCGACCCTTTTTGGAAACTTTGCGGCTGCTCTTAGACCAGTTTTGGGTGGATATCATAATTTTCATAGGCCTGTGAATACAAAGAATTCCACTGTCGATAGTCACCGCTGCCTTTTTTGTCTGGAGTGTCTATAAATTTTCTAATTCATAATTTTTACGTTTGACATTGCCCAATTAGCCGTTACACCAGCTAAATGGACGTGGTTTGGCTTATTGTATGCCCATGTTTCACATGCTTAAGACTAATTTAACCCGATTTTTGAGCGCTCTGCCTAACAATCGCTGATTTTCGTTCGCTTCGCTCACTCAATCAGCGCATCCCCCTTCACTTGGCCCTCCCGAGGTTAACGTTAATCGTTCAATCATGAACACATACTACAAACTCACGGAATGGTAAATGTTCATTTAGATCTAATATTCTGGTGGCAGACGAAGATTACTAAAACTAAACAACTCACCAGCTGTTTAAAATTACTCGCCACTTACACTAGACTGCAAGAACAGTAAGTCTGCATAAAATAAAATGTCCGCGTCACTTTATTGAGGACACTTTTTCTCCATAAAGAACACGTTCCCACCTGTGCTGACGATGTGAATATTGTTTCCTAATCTTCTTTCCAGCAAAATTGTCCCTTTTATCCTGGTGGGGCAGATAATTCAGTTTGGATACGTGTGCCGTAGAAAAAAACAAGACCAAACCTTTGAAATAAAAGATAAAGATATTCTGTCTCTTAGTGAACCAGCAATTTGCAAAAACAGTGCATTGTGACAATTAAGTACTGAAACAATAAGCGTGTACACTTAAGCATGTTATAATCTACTGTTGGATGACAATACAAACAATGGTTACAACAATAATTTTGCACTTACGAGCCACTTCAGGGCTACGTGCTTCTAGCTGCAACCCTCAATTTAGAAAAAGGCACTTCCCCTTATGACGCTTTGCCTGTTTGCCGAAATTTAGATCTAGCAACTTTCCTTAATGAGCTGTAGAGGTGTCTTTATACCCTATGAGAATTAACATGGGAGCCTGGTGACAGCTAGTTACTAGTTACTAGTAACACTCAACGTTATTGAGGGCACATTTTCTCCATAAAGAACACGTACCCACATTTTCGTGTTCAGGTTTTCTTTGTTACTGGACCCAAGACAACTGATTCAAACGATTTGCAAAGATTTCTACCGCATGGGGAATTTACACCAGTATGCTGAAATCACGTATAAGTTGGTTTCAGTTAAAAGACACAGTCTGCTAGTGAGCCACCAGCTGACAACAATTACAACAATTCCGCTCTAACAATTAAGCTCCAACAACAATAAAACGTCTACTTGGCGGTGACACACTAGCGTGTGTCTAGATAACAATTCTATCTGATGAGAAAATAAAACCTTTATCTGGTGAGAAGAAATTTCCATCTGATGGGTAAAATTTTATGATGGGTGCACACATTTTCTATCGGGTGGATGTTCACTCATTTCGACCTGATGGGTTTTCGGTCTGATGCGAGTCAGCGAATCTTCATTTTTGTGTGGGTTTGGATTTTCTTTGTACTTTGTTTAGGATTTTTTTTTGTGTTTTTGCATTGTTGTGTTTTATCTCGCAATCCAAAACAACAAATCCTGAATAAAACCTAACAAATTTCAGGTAGGTAATAAGGTTTCTGGCAGGCCCACTTCAATAGGCCTACTGGCATTGTATTATTGCCAGTAAGCTTTATTGAGTTTATAGGTACTGATACGTCCCTTGGTATATGAAGAGTTTGCCGTTTGTAGGGCTGGCGGCGAGAGTTGTGGGGGGTGGGGTGCTGTTTTTTGACTTGAATGTGTGGAAGGACAAGTGGGGGCCTTAGATCGGAGAGCAGGGCATCGAAACTTTGTGGATCATACTATGTATTTCCATTTCACCGAAAGTCCTGATTAAAATTCTGCGAAAAGGGAATTCTCATTTCGCCAAATCCCATTTCGCAGAATCAAAATACTCTATAAAAATATAATATTGCTGAAGTTAAAGAAGCATTCTTAACTGAAAGGAATTTGCAATTAGCTGAGGTTTCTGATGTTATGTTTAGTTCAGCAAGCGCAGCAGCGCGAGCAAGGCACGTAATTTCATTTGAAAATAAATATTCGCCAAACCAGGAGTCGGCGAAACGGGAATTCCTGTTATGCCGAAAATTAAGACACTGATTAAAAGTCAGTGAAACAGCTATCCGATCTCAAATTTGATTCTCCCCCACCCCCCACCCCTCCCCACTTTCGAAAATATTGACTGGCCCCTGAAACCAGGGAGAATGAACTACAGAGCAAAATGTCGCAGAAAAAATGAGAACGGAAATAAAAAGGCGAAGGGAAAAAACACAAATAAAACCGTATCATCTAAAAAGGATCGCGAAAGCCACTCAAGCAAAAAAGAGCGGCTGGAATTGTGTAATTGATATATACGACTACTCTCTCATTTTTTTTATTTGTAGAGCATCCTGCCTCATACTTACTTTTTTGTTCTAATCCGATTACACTAGACTACCTGTGTTACAAATTCTAGACATATTTTTTTGTCGATTTATAATTTGTTGATGTATAGTAGTTTGGGTGAAGTATACTGGAGCAATGTAGCACAATCTAAGTCAATATTTGGAAGCACAACGACGTGTAACTGCAATATTAAGGACAATTTTACGTCAATCGGGTGTGAAACATCATTTTGCTCAGATTACCGAACGCACGGATCTGACGAGCGTTGGCACTGCTATCCAGCCCTTCTTTGTGAACATGCCTCGTCACATGTAACACCTGTTCTGCGTTCGAATCCGATTAGAGTAGTTATGATTTTTTAATAATAATAATAATATAATAATAATAATGAGGTTTACCACTCGATGGTGGATGGTTGCCGGAAGGGTTGTGAGCCGCTTAGACCCATTTCGAAGTGTGTGTGTGTGTGTGTGTGGGGGGGGGGATATTTAAGCTACAGTTGCTGGATCATGAGTTGCGTTTAAGGAATGGCCGAAGATCTTCTGTCAACAGTTCGCGACGAAAGCCACTCTCAGAATCCATGCAAACTGTTCTTGGGCGAAGAGCATTCCAAACAGGGACAACGCGATTAGCAAAAAAGTTTTTTCTACAATCTAGGCGCGAACCGTGCACTGCTAGTTTCCATATGTGTCCCCTGGTATTATGTGGCTCGGGGCAAGGTCGAAAAATGGAAGATCCACCGAAAGAAGATTGCGAAGAATTTTATAGGTTAGGATTAGATCGAATTTAAGTCTACGTAATTCCAGTAGCTCGAGACCAGTCCTGGATAGTCTTTCAGCATAGCTGAACTCACGTAGTCCATGTAACTTCTTAGTAAATTTTCGCTGAACAGATTCAAACAAAACCTGCATATTATGGTATTTTGTTGTTTTATTTTAAATCTGTAACATTTTTCTAATGAGGAAAAGGATTTAATTCCTAGATATCAGATGGAAATCACGTTTACAGTTTTTATTTTATCTTTCAATCAACCAACCTTAAAATATTGCTCCAAAATACGAAAATGTATTTTAGATAATTTTGCCTCCACACTTCGCTAGACAAGATGATTCTCTTTCATTAGAAACAAGATTGACACTATTCCGGTGGAAAATAACTGAGAAAGAGTGGAACGAAGATCGTAACTGAAATACGTTGTAGACACTTGCGCTATCTAGTAGTCAGAATTGAGATAACCAAAGGGGTTGCACTCCCTCTTAAGTTAGTTCTCCCTAGATTTCACACCAACACGCGAAAATCTTTTTCCCCCTGAGTTATAACTGCACTGGAATTCCCTTAGTGACGAGACTGTCTCTGTCCCATCACTTCTTTCATTAAAAAATAAACAAACAAATGCAATCTCAGCCGCTTCCTCCTTGGCCCCAAACATTCCCCAGCTTTTCTTAAAACACCACCTTCATCCTCACTTTTTAAAATTTCCACTCTCATCCTCTATTTTTTTAGGGTTATTATGGTCAATCCGCCCACCTCCCACCCCCCTCCACCCTCTAAAATCTAGATGGCCACCAACCTTCTCCATCGTCTTTGCTTTATAGCTATATGCAAGGAAGGACATAAAACTAAAATTGTACAAGGTGTAAGGTCCAACGATAACAACTTGTATATAGGCGATAGGAGAAACTTACTGCTGTTTTTCACCGCATGGCGAAGCTCTTCACGGTTTCGCGGTGTGCTCTATGCTCTGCAATGTTTGGCCTTGCTTATCATCGATTTATTTCGTTGCTCATGATTTTGCTCGTTTCGTCGTGTGAGTCAGTATTTTATCAATGTTTTGCTAGTTGGCCTTCACAGTTTGGCCTTCACACATGAAACCGTTTGTTGTGCTGCATACGTATCGTCAGTGGGTCTGATGCTAGCCGGCGTTTTCGCCGCAAATAGGACTACTATATAAACAGAAAACAAGTGAGTATACGTCATCAGTCTAATGAATGGCCGAACGTACCGTTGCTTAGCACAAACTACAAGCTTAACTTTAAAGCTGATCCACCGTGCTTGAAAGTTGAGGATATTTTTGTATTCTAAGAACACTAAATACCAAATACCATTTAAACTTGTTGACTACGGAAGAACGAAAGACCTAAATCTAATCTTTTAGACTTGATTTTAAAGTCTTAATCATTAAAAACTTAAAAGGGGGATATATGATTGGATTTTCACTAGTTAAAACGAACACGGATAAGAATTGATGCGTTTTAATTGAAATAATAAAATGTACAATTGAGAAAATTCCATCTGTTTAGGCGCTGTTGTGCTTTACCAATCATATATTTAAAACGTAAAGCACAACAGCACCTAAACAGATGGAATTTTCTCAATTGTACATGTGATTATTTCAATTAAAAAGCATCAATTTTTATCCGTGTACATTTTAACAAGTGAAAATTCAATCATATATCCCCCTTTTTACGGCA
>JAHWFP010075044.1:1964-12802 GCA_023313725.1 Lithobius niger
AGTCATGCAGTCGGTCCGGATAAGCTATCAGCTTTTTTCTACAAACAAATTGCTGTTCATATTACATATCCTCTCAAAAAAATTTTCTCCTTGTCCTTTTCTACTGGCGCTCTGCCAAAGGACTGGCTTGAAGCGGATATTGTCCCTATTTTTAAGAAAGGGAATCCCTCAAACCCATTAAACTACCGACCTATTGCACTAACTACGGTGCCCTGTAAAGTCATGGAGACCATAATTAAATCATATATGTTAACCTTTACTGATCGCTTTAACATCATTCTCGATGACCAGTTTGGTTTCAGGTCGGGCAGATCAACTACCCATCAACTTTTGCTCGCTTTGGACAAGTGGTCAGAGTCCATGGACATTGGTGTTGGAACAGACGTCATTTTTTACGACTTTAAAAAGGCTTTTGAATCTGTGGTGCACACAAAGCTAATCTCCAAACTTTCGGCTATTGGGTTTAGAGATTATATTCTAAACTGGATTTCTGCTTTCCTCGTTAATCGCACCCAACAAGTTAAACTTGGGGGAGTTAGTTCCGCCAAATGCAATGTTATTAGTGGAGTACCACAGGGTTCGGTTTTGGGCCCATTGTTGTTCGTCCTGTTTGTGAATGATCTTACTCCAAATTCTTCATCGGTATCCCAAGAGAAGTTTGCGGACGATTTAAAACAACATACACCAATCCTTTCTCCTATTGATAATCTGAACCTTCAGGATGCCGTAACATATGTCTCAAATTGGGCAACTGACTGGCAACTTCCATTATCCGTCGACAAATGTCATCGATTCACTGTGGGCACAAATGGGCCTCAATTTGACTATTATCTGTATGACAAGAAGTTGAATTCTGTTGAACTTGTCAAAGATTTAGGAATCTGGTTCCATTCCTCATTAAAGCCTTCTATCCACTGTGATAAAATTAGTGCCCAAGCCCACCGTCGTGCAGCGATTGTGCGTCGCTGCTTCTCCTCTGGAGACCACTCGATTATGGCCTGGGCATTCAAGGTCTACGTGCGACCACTTGTTGAATACGCAAGCCAGGTATGGTCACCAAACCAGCTTTCGGATATTGACCGAGTGGAATCAGTTCAGCGCCGCTACACTAAGTTTATCCCAGGACTACATAATAAACCATATTGTGAACGGCTTCGGATGTTGGGTCTGGAAACTCTTGAGTTGCGCCGTTTAAGGGCTGATCTTGCCCTGGTGTACCTCATTTTGAATGATGTGCCAGCGGCTTGTTTACCTTTTTTTGAATTGGTTGGAAACACAAAAACCCGTGGCCACTCTCTTAAACTGAAGTTACCACCTTTCCGTCTTGATTGTAGGAAGTTTTTTTTCTCGGTCCGGGTTGCACCTGTTTGGAATGCACTGACGGAAGACATTGTCTCGGCTAGCTCGGTACAGACTTTCAAGCGTAAACTTAATGATTTTAATCTGCAACCCTTTTTATCCCGTCCATTTTAATCGGTTTTTTTTTATCTGCCCTTGTTATTCTTTTAATGTGTCAATGATCAGTTGTTCCACAACTTTGTTTAAAATGTGGTTGGGTATCAGTGGCAATGAATGTTGCCCTTCCCATCCACCCTGGTTCCTAGAGATGAACAGGAAACTATTATTATTATTATTATTATTATAAAAACCTTTAAAGTAAATGCATTATAACAATTTAACAAGTAAATAAATAAATAAATAAATAAATGAATATATGGGTAACCTGCAGAATATTACACTAGCCTACTACAAATTGATGCAAGTTAATATTACTCTGTATTGTTATGATTTTTTTTTTCTGTTTTTGTATTGTTTTGTATTTATGTGCTGCCTCTCGTACAAGCTCTCGAGCTTCGAGAATTTTTGTGCAATAAAGTATTATTATTATTATTATTATTATTATTATTATTATTATTATTATTATTGCAGGATGGCAGCTGGGTGGTGGCTGAAGGAAAGTGGCTGGAGAATGGTGAGAAACATGTAGGTAAGGAAGAAGAGCCGAGTTCAGAAAACGTGATAATTGGCAGCATAAGGAACTAAAGAGGACTTGTACAAATTTTGGTGAGTCTACAACTAAAGGAAGAGTGGTGATTTGAAGAAAAATATTGAGGCAGATCAACGTGTGGTGTACCAGAGAAAAAGTTCCCAAGAAAAAAATTAGTGCGTTCGTTTTGGGTTTGAAAATACACAAAAGTTTACAGCTATAGATTAACAGTTTCAACCCGGATGAAAACTAAATGAACTGGAGTGAAACTTTTTGCACTAAAATGAAACTACATCGTTAAAAAATTAAAACTAACAACGGAATCATGTCAAGATGCCAAGATTGTGAAAACAAATTAGGAAATCAAGGTGACTGGGTGGTATGTGGACAATGTAAGTCAAAATTGTGTTATAAATGTGCTGGACTTAAACAAAATACATGGAAAACAATGAATGATACAAAGAAATTGGAATGGAAATGTAAAACTAGATGCAGAAAAACGAGAACGGAGTCAGAAACCAATGAGGATAAGAACACAGAAAGGCAAGAGAGAGTTTCTGATGAGGAAAATGAAAAAAAAGAAGATGATGAAATAGAAGAAACAGAACATGAAAGAAGACAGTACAGAATAAGAATGGAAAAAAAATGGACTTACTTATCTCAAAACACGAAGAACAAAAGAACAAACTGGAAGAATTGATAAAATCTTTAGAGTTTGTGACGAAAGAAACAGAAGATCTTAAACAAGAAAATACTGACATGAAAAATAAATTACAAGAAATGGAAATGAAAATACAAGAACTAGAAAATACAGGTGAAAAAACTAAAGTGCTTGAAAAAAAGATGAATACAATGTTCCGTGAAACAAAAGATAAAGAACAATATGACAGGAACAGGAATTTGGAAATTAGTCAAATGGATTGGCCGCAAAATGAAAACATGGAAGATACATTACGCGAACTTGCAAAAAACTTTAACGTAGCTCACAACGATGATGAAATAGAGGCAGCACACCGTATCCCAAACAGAGACAAGAACAAACCAAGTGTGATAATTGTGCAATTTAAACATAGACAGAGCAGAGACAAGTGGCTGGAGCAAAGAAAAAGAATTGTCACTAATGATAATATGTTACGAAATGGAAACAGAAAGAGGATCTATCTTAATGAGAATATGACACCCTATACAAAACAATTATTCTGGAAAACAAGAAATTTTGCAAACGACAATAACTTTAAATATGTATGGTTTAGAAACGGAAAGATTATGATGCGAAAAGATGGTGACACGCAAGAAGTGAACGTAATACATGAAGAAGATGATCTGTTGAAACTAGTTGAACAATAGAATTCATTAATTATATATTTCAGAAGAAAGAGGAGATTGGTAAAAAAATGAAAGAGGACATTGAAAAAAATGAAAATGTAAAAGTGATCCATATCAACATTAGAAGTCTCAGAAAACATTGGGATATTTTTGTTCATCTTTTAGATGAAATCAATGTTGAATGGGATATTATAATATTAACGGAAATTAATATAAAAAAAGAGGAAGTATACTTATACAAATTAAGTAATTATGGAAATTATACATTGACCAGAGAATCAACAAATAGAGGTGGTGGGATGATGATTTTCACAAAAAATAATCTGGAAGTGGAATGCCTTGAACTTAAAATTGATGATAATAATGTGATGGAAATTAAAATTAAAGAAAATAATATACCAAAAACCTAAATTATAGCTATTTATAGAAGACCTATAAGCAATAAAACTATATTTATTAACAAACTAAAAGATATAATAAAAAGTAATAAAATGGATTGGGAAAACCAAATAGTTATAGGAGATATTAATATTGACATATTAGAAAAAGAAAATGGAAATGAGGACAATTATGATCAAAATACAATTGATAAATATGAAAACACATTAGCATCATTAGGCTATCAGTGTCAAATAAACTCGCCAACAAGAGAAGAAATAATAAATAAAAATGGCAGAAACATACTACAACAATCATGTATAGATCATGTATTCATAAAGAAAAAAAGTGGAAATGCAAAAGGCGGAATACTAACTGAAAAAATTGCAGATCATTATATTACTATGGCTTGGATTTGGAATAAAAAAATAATAAATAATAATAGAAATAAAAATGGTAATAATAGTACATTTTATTGGAAATACGATGATAAAAAAATAGAACAAGAAATGAATCAAATAAATTGGAATGTATTGGATGATAACCAAGAACCAAATGAAATTTACACTGAAATTATTGAACGGATTAATAATATATATGAAAAAAACAAAAAACTAATGAAAATTAAACATACAATACAGAAAATAAATAAAAGAAAAGAATGGATAACAGATGAATTATTACAAAAAATAGAACATAAAAATAAATTATGGAACAAAATTAAAAAAAAATAAAGGAGATGTAAATAAAGTATTAATGGAGGAATATAAAAGAGAAAAAATGAACGTAAATAAACTTATAAAATCATGTAAAAATGATTTCTATACAAATAAACTGGAGAGCTTAAATAAAAATAAAAAAAAATAAAAAAACGGTGTGGGACGTAATAAAGGAATTAGAAGGCAAAGAAACAAAAAAAAATATTGACGAAGAAATAAAAGCAACGTTTAAAGATAAAAATATTATTGAAATTGTGAATGAATTTAATGAAAACTTTGGAAATCAAATATCGATTCTAAAGAAAGAAAATGAAACTGCGAATAAGGAATATAAAAAAGGGCAATTCTCCAAAAATATAAAAAAAGCAATTCAAGAAAAAAAACAAAGTAACCTAAGATCAATGGTAATAGAAGATGCTAATAATATAGAAATTATAAACATTATAAAAGAATTGAATAATACATGGGCAGTAGGTGTAGATAATATACACACACATCATATCAAAAATACTAAAGAGAATACATCAACAGCAATATGTAAACTTGTAAATGCAATGATAAATAAAGAAATCTGGCCCGACAAATTAAAAATACAAATTATAAGACCTATATACAAGAATGGAAATAAGCAAGAAATAAATAATTACAGACCAATATCATTATTATCTGTAATCAATAAAGTTTTGGAAAAATTTTTTGCAAATAAAATCTACAGCTTTCTTGAGAAATGTGAAGTATGGAGTAAAGTACAATTTGGATATAAAAAAAAATAAAAGTACTACAGATCTCTTAATTGAAGTTAATGAATTAATAACAACAGGTTTAAATCAAGGAAAGTATATTGGTGCAATACTTATTGATTTAAAAAAAGCATTTGATACGATTGACAAAAATATTTTACTTAAAAAATGTGAAAATTTGGGACTTAGAGAAAAATATACAACATATTAAGAAGCTACTTAACAAACAGAAAAACAATTGTAAAAGTGGATGGGGTAAATAGCATAACGAACAATGTAAAATATGGAGTTCCACAAGGATCCGTACTGGGGCCACTATTATATTTAATATATACCAATGATATTGATGTAAATTTAGAAAAAACCAACATATATCTATTTGCAGATGATACAGTATTAATATCTATACATAATAAGTACGAAGATATGATGTTTAACTTACAATATGATTTCAATATATTAAATGACTATTTTATTGAGAATGAATTGTTCATTAGCAAAGAAAAAACTGTACAAATGGATATCACGGTACCAAAAATGAAATTAAAAAATGAAATCTGGATAAAAAACATAATGGAAATTGCAAAAATCTGATTGAAATGAATATAATGGGTTGTGAGAAGGACTGTGTTAAAATTGAAAAAAAAATGTCAACAAAATATCTAGGAATAGAAGTAGATATACATTGGAATTTTAGACAACATATTTTGGGACTAATTAAAAAATTAAGACAAATCATACCAAAAATATACAGTATTAAAAATGTACTACAGAAAAAACAAAAAAAAAATTATCTATGATGCATGGATAAGTAGTAACATAAGATATGGTCTGGAGATTTATGGTCATGCACCAGAATATTTGGTTGATAGACTACAAAAAATACAAAATAAGATGGTAAAAATAATGTTTAAAGACAATATTAAAAAAAAATACCTTAACTTTATATAAAGAAAATAAAATTATGAAAATAAAAGATCTAAAAAATTTTGTCATATTAACAAAAAATTATTTCTGTAACAAATATAAAAACTATAATAAAATATTAAAAAGAAGAAAGGGAAATAAGGAGAGATTCACTGTACCAAAATGGGCAAATCAGTATGGAAAAAGAAGGAAAGAATGGTATATACCAAAACTATATAACGAATTATCAGAAAATATGTTGCACTATTCGAGACTACAAGATTTTAAAAAAGATCTATCACATAAAATAATTGCAGGAATACCATTAAATACCTAAAAAAATAATACCAAAAAATTGTAATCTATAAATCTATTACACTACATTACAGCTGAGCTTCTTGTAATGCATAATAATCTAATTACCAATAACTATTTCATTGTAAACTCATACAAGTTATTTTTGTAACTTCGAGAATTGCATTGCTATTGTAATTGAAAAATAAACATTATTATTATTATTATTATTATTATTATTATTATTATTATTATTATGTGTTATCTCAGTAGCCCGAGGGTGGGCGACGTTTAAAGACGGATGGGTATAGTGCTCTAGTTTGTAGTTGTTAACTAGTACTTAATAAAGTCAAAAGAGCGTATTGCGAACCACTAATGAAACCTGCGTCTTAGTTTTTGTGATACGTTTGACTAACTCTTTTTGGCGTATTTAAAGCAAGCGTTTTCTGATTTAGACGAGTCTACGGTAATGGCGCTGTGCATTACAGAACGGAGGACGTTTGTTTGTTTAGAGTAATCTGACACTACACATCACAAGACAACGATGTCCAATGCATTATTAAAATTCTGTTTTTAGAGCCTACTACTTTTGTGCTGCATACCATAAATAAACACCGCTTTTCCTCTTATTCAACAATATCCTTTTCTTGCAAGAGTATAGAAAAAGTTTTCCAAAGGACCATTTCCTCTATATGAACGTTACCACAGTCGGTTTGGTGTGATCCTCGCATGTGTGAGATACTGGGTACGATTCTCGTTTGATGTTTTTTTTTCATATAGGCCTTTTATTATTATTGACATTAGATAACTAACATTGACTTCACATTGTTCATTAAAAAAGATTTAAAAAATCTTTTTTACTGTTTTTAGTATTCAATTCTGATCAACTGCACAACTTGAACTCGCTACCATAGCTATTTGTTTCCAGTTACCCTTCATTTGCATCCAACCAAATTTTGCAGAAACTGAACAATTTAAATACAACTTTATGCATTTTTTTTTGGGGGGGGGAGGGGTTGTTAAGCTTCCCCTAGGCCCCTCAGGTGGATTTGGAAGTTGGTATCATAGTTATTTGTTTCCAGTTACCCTTCATTTACATCCATACCAACTTTCATGCTCTTACAGAAATTGATCAATTGGACACCAATTTAAGCTATTTTTTTTTTGGGGGGGGGGGTATAGCCACCCCTTAACACCCTCTTAGGGGGATTTTCAACTTGCTATCATAGTTATTTGTTTTTGATTACCCTTCATTTGCATCCATACCAACTTTCATTCTTTTCCACAAAATAAATAAATTATACATCACTTTATGCTATTTTTTGGAGGGAACAGGGTTTGGCCACTCCCTAGGAGGTTTTGAACTGGTAATCATAGCTGTTTGTTACCAATTACTGTTATAGGATTAATTAGATGCAATTGTGTAAATTACATTAATTAATATTTAATTAGGAATAATCAGTACTTGAATAATAATTCAAGCATAATATCCTGAATAACTTAATATCACTAAAATATTGTTAATCAAAATGAAAGCGCATGACCTACAGTATTTATTACTGCTAAAACAATATTACAAGCCAAGCTATTTTATTTTCATAAATAGATCCTTAAAGGACCAACAGGGATTGAGAAAAGAGAGCCAAAATATTTTAGACAAGTTGAAACTCGCAGCTGTATGTAGCCAGGCTGACCACCCAAACTGTCCTAAGAAAATCTTACGCAACGGTTACATCCGGTTTTCTTGGTAGAGCAGGCGGACATTTTGGACAATTCTCAGTAAAGCAAGGAGCGCTAGTTTCAAGCTAGGCCAGCGTTCATAGAAATGCGTTTCAAGCTAGCCTAACTCAAGACACACTAAAGTAATAAATATCTCTTGCAACACCTCCAATTTTCAGTATTTCAACCTGGCCTTTAAAACACAGAGAAATAGCATGGCCAGGGTCAGTCGTCGTTTCGAGTTCAGATTGTCGTCCCGTACGTCGAGCCACCGTTGCGAGCCAAGCCAGAGTGAGGCCTTCGATTCAGGGGGACTGTGAGTCCGGTTGGCAGGCAACGCAGCCTCAACCCGCTGGGATCAGCGATAAGTATAACCTGTATCGTTCACGATACAACCGGCCATTGAGTAATTGAATTCATATACAGGGGGTTTCAAAAAAAACGCTACACATCGAATTTTTCTAAGTCCAACAACCATTCCCCGTCACTATAACCCTTATCCTTGACCTCAGCAAAAAAATAAAGAAAGTTATTCCAGCCCTCAGGAAAGAACGCTTTTATTTGCGTTTCAAATAAGAATGCAAAAGGTAACAAAAGCATGCGACAGCCCTGGTTGGTGTTGGGGGGGGGAACCAAAACAAACAATAAAAGCCCATAATTAGAATTCAAGTAAAAAGAAAAAAAACCATTTAATTGGCCATCAAGCAAAATAGCTAAAATAAAGGCTTTTACAGTATTTGGGATTCCAAATAAAACCGCAAAAGGAAAAAAAGCATGTGGCAACCCTGGTTGGGGGAGGAGGGGGGAACCAAAACAATTAAAGCCCATAATTAGATTTCAAGTAAAAAGAAAAAAAAACACATTTAATTGGCCATCAAGCAAAATAGCTAGGCTAAAATAAAACCTTTTACATTATTTGGATTCCAAATAAAAACGCAAAAGGAAAAAATGCATGTGACAACCCTGGGTGGGGGGACAATAAAAGCCCATAATTAGATTTCAAATAAAAATAAATAAACACATTTATTTGGCCATCAAGCAAAATAGCTAAAATAAAGGCTTTTACAGTATTTGGATTCCAAATAACAACGCAAAATGAAAAACGCATGTGGCAGCCCTGGATCATGGGGGGAGGCCACTTGTACGACGGCAGTATAACGTAGCTTCTGCGGTCTCTTATCCCTGATACCCTGTAGAAATCGATCGCCCGATCAGGGCAGTAACCAGGAAATTTTATATACTCCCGCTCTAGAATTAAAATGAAGAGAGCCTCTCCCCCCCCCCCCCCCCGGCTCCACAAAAAATAAGGAAAAGAAAATCCCATTCGCCACAATTAAAAAATACCTTACCCACAGAAACAATTGCATGTAAAATTACAAGTAGAATTGCAAATTTAAAAAAAAAATTAAAGCAAATCCCTGTTAAACTGAAATTTATTTTAAACACACTTTTCTGTCAAGCGTAATGTAACCATACGTGAACTAGGAAAAAGGTCTATGCTTCACGACTGTGAGACAGAGGATGGCGCTTCGTTGCCATTGAAATTGTATTTCTTTTAACATAACTAGTTTAATTTGTTTACCACGTTTTTTTAAATTAACAATCAGCAAGATTTATTTTGCGACTACATGTTCAACAATTTAACACTGCTCCTGAAGGTGATACGACGTTTCGCAATAATGTAACCATTTTATCATGTTGGGCTTACAATTTTAAATTGTCTGATTACGTTTAAAATTTGTTTGTCAGCTAACAACAAAATTGTAAGCCCGTTAGCTGACAAACAAATTTTAAACGTAATCATTAACTGCTTCCAAACTGTAAGCTTTATACATAAACAGGCCATTTTCACCTCGCTTAGGCCTACAGGAACTAGAAAGAATGCTCTTTCATTTGAAACCTTAACCTTTCTACGACATGGTTCTCTGGAACTGAACTTAGCACGAGTTTGTAAACAAAAATCACCGCTATAGTCCACTATAAAGGCCTCATCGCGTTTCGTGCTCTTCGCCCCAGTATAGGCAAAACCCCACACGTGGGTGGGCTACGGGGGTACTGGCTACGGCCCTGCGCCCAATGTACATACTGAATTACCAACTATCCAGTGTTCACATCTAATCGCCACACCACTTGCTGCACAAAAGGCCTAGTAACGTTATCCGGCAGGAGTTTACAGTACTGTACTTACTGTAATTGGCTGACATGAATTACGGATTTAGTAACTTTGGTTAATGCTATAATTGTGTTGTCTTTTAGCTGTACTGCCGTTGCACGCAAAGTTGTGAGTCATGTGACCTGATGTCCGCAGGGCATGCACTATTGTGTGATGTGTAGTATACTGTAGTACTGGTTGGTCCGTACACTTGGACGTGACAGTAGTTAGGTGCATACAACCTGATACATATCATTCGGTACAGTTTGTTCTTTTTGTATTCGCTTCGTTCGATAGCCAACCACTCGTTCTTTTTGTATTTCATAACGACATGCCATGCATGAACCTACACCAACGTATCAATATCATTAAATGGTATTACAAAAACGATATGATATCAGACATTTTGGTGAGGTGACAGGCTACGTATCTTCAGCCACCTCCATGCCGGTCTACAGTGGCACATTTGGTGGAGAAATTTGAAACCACAGGTTCTGTGGAAAATCAACGTCAGTCTTCTAAAGGTTAGCCTATCTGGCCCGGCAATGGGACGGGGGACTATGGCAAAGTCCTCATCCTTCCCCCCTCCCCGTTTCCACATGTGCTTTTTATTTTGC
>JAHWFP010075047.1:0-12100 GCA_023313725.1 Lithobius niger
TGTGCCTTCACTTGATCATAGGTAATTGGAAAGAATGAAAGCTTCTGAGAAATCCAGCTTTCAGTAAGTTAGTAATCCCAAGTTTAAGTTAATCCTAAGAAACAATTCACTTCGGTACCGCGCATTGCCCCCCCACCTCCCCCCAACACACACTCTTGCCATGGCCCCCTCTCCCCCACCCACCGAAAACGCATCCCCGTGACGTTTCCCTTTTGGTGCAGCCCTGCAAAAGTCGCATGCGTATATGTTCGACTGAAGGCTAAAAAAATAACCCTATCACTGAGAAATCCAGCATTCAGAAAGCAAGTAACCCTATTTTAAGTTAATCCTTTGAAACAATTCACCTCGGTACCGTGCATTGGGAAATTGTTGCAAGCAACGATTGTTGCCGCCCACTTAAAAACAACTCAACTCCTTTCTGGAAGTGAACATTTAGGAAATAAATGCGCATTTCCATCGTATCAGGCTGCCAATTTCAAGAGCCTCGAAATTAACAACCAATCGTCGTTTGGGTTAAAGTTGTCTGGTTTAATAGACACGGATTGTTTTTTGTTTTTTTAGCTCAAACCCCGACAATGGCACAGTCCACGCGACTAAAACTTTGTTGGCCGCTTTGGTACCACAACAATATCAAAAAACGAACCCAAAAACGGTGCGGCAGGTTTGGTAAATGGCTCCATCTCTTCGAAGACTTTGGAAAAAAGTGTTATAACCCGAACTTGTAGTTGAAGGCCGTCAATAGACGGCGAGATGCAGGTTTGGTAAGTGGCGCCATCTGTTCGAAGACGTTGGAAAAGTGTCCCAACCCAAATTTGAAGGTGAATCCCGTCAACAGATGGCACTACAGGGTGGGGTTCGTGATTGCACGACGAAATGGCGTGGCCGGTGACTTGGCCGCCTGCTCCGTATTATATATGTAGATCCGGCAAAAGTAAGGGGGAGGAAAGAGAAAATCAGTTACTGTAAAGAACACGTGCAACAATCTCTTTAACCTTGACTACAACTGCGATGCACGTCGCAAATCATTGCTACCTTGCAAACTATGTCGTCTCGCGTGAATGTTGCATTGTTGGCGAGCTATAAGTTTTGACTATTGAACTTTCGTTGTTGAGGTAAAAAAAAACCAAGCGGCTACAACGACTGCCTAGTCGCACCGGCTTCTGTAATAGTTCCTCCACTTCCAATGTTGAGGCGCACACCTCTATCATGCACTACAACTGCTGTTAATATTTAATTTAATTTAGTAACGTCGAGGCAGTCTATTAAACAATGGACGTTGCAAACAATGGACGTTGTGAACAATAGTCGTCAATATCTGGTACTGTTGCGAAGTTGAAAAAAGCGACGGACGGACTGACGGACGGACTGACGGACGGACAAAGTCGTTGCAATAGTCTTCTCGCCGGTTACGGCGTACAGAAGACTAAAAAACGAATCCGCGTTCAACTAAAAGCGGACAACTTCAAACAAACAACGATATATTGTTAATTTCGAGGCCCCTCATGGGCCTCGAAATTGGCAGCCTGATACGATGGAAAGGTACATACGTTTATTTTGTGGATGCAGACTTGGAGAGCGAAGTGGAATTGTTTTAAAGTAGGTGGCAACAATCTTTGCAAATGAAGGAAAATTACTTGCAACAATTTGGTGGTGCGTGGTGCCCACGTGAATTGTTTGTAAGTTGATGGGAACAATCACGAGATTACTTTTTACAGTGTAGTTAGTGATACAGAACGGGTAGCGGAACCGTATACACCCACTCAGGCTCGGACTGGCCATATTGCCATTGTGCCCTGATGAGTTGCCCTTTGGCTGTCACCTTTTTGGTGTTCATTTAATCCTTTTTTACTCCCTATGGAGAAAAATGCATGCCTTATTTCGGATTGTTTTCCTGATGATAACCATTCCTTTCAGCCACAAATCCTACCCATACTTATGTTTTCAACCCTTTTTCGCCAGTCACCCCCCCCCCCACAACCATTTAATTCAAGAAAAAAGATAGATTATCGAAACTATGAAAATTAATTTTTAAAAAAGGGGGCGTCCTTGAAAAATAAAATGTATTTGAGAGAATGAAATCAGAAGCCCGAACAGTAGGTAATTAGAATGAATAATAGCTTCTGGAATTTTTCCTATGCCTTTACTTAATCATAGGTAATTGCAAGGAATGAAAGCTCCTGGGACTTTGTCTGTGCCTTCACTTGATCATAGGTAATTGGAAAGAATGAAAGCTTCTGGGATATTTTTTCTGCGTCTTCTTTAAGCATAGGTACTTGGAAGGAATGAAAGCTTCTGGGACTTTTTCTGTGCCTTCGCTTAATCGTCGGTAATAGGAAGGAATGATAGCTTCTGGGACTGTTTCTGCACCTTCACTTAAACATAGGTAATGGGAAGGAATGAAAGCTCCTGGCACTTTTTCTGGGCCTTCGCTTAATCGTAGGTAATAAGAAGGAATGATAGCTTCTGGGACTGTTTCTGCACCTTCACTTAAACATAGGTAATTGAAAGGAATGAAAGCTCCTGGGACTTTGTCTGTGCCTTCACTTGATCATAGGTAATTGGAAAGAATGAAAGCTTCTGGGATATATTTTCTGTGTCTTCTTTAAGCATAGGTAATTGGAAGGAATGAAAGCTCCTGGGACTTTTTCTGTGCCTTTACTTGATCATAGGTAATTGGAAAGAATGAAAGCTTCTGGGATATATTTTCTGTGTCTTCTTTAAGCATAGGTAATTGGAAGGAATGAAAGCTCCTGGGACTTTTTATGTGCCTTCACTTGATCATAGGTAATTGGAAAGAATGAAAGCTTCTGGGATATTTTTTGTGTGTCTTCTTTAAGCATAGGTAATTGGAAGGAATGAAAGCTTCCGGGACTTTTTCTGTGCCTTCGCTTAATCGTAGGTAATAAGAAGGAATGATAGCTTCTGGGACTTTTTCTGGGCCTTCACTTAATTATAGGTAATTGGAAGGAATGAAAGCTCCTGGGACTTTTTCTGTGCCTTCACTTAATCATAGGTAATTGAAAAGAATGAAAGCTTCTGGGATGTTTTTTCTGTGTCTTCTTTAAGCATAGGTAATTGGAAGGAATGAAAGCTCCTGG
The DNA here is from genome assembly GCA_023313725.1 of Lithobius niger. Lineage (NCBI taxonomy): Eukaryota > Metazoa > Arthropoda > Chilopoda > Lithobiomorpha > Lithobiidae > Lithobius > Lithobius niger. The sequence goes on from JAHWFP010075047.1 coordinate 3,099, forward strand.
GACTTTTCTGTGCCTTCTCTTGATCATAGGTAATTGGAAAGAATGAAAGCTTCTGGGATATTTTTTCTGTGTCTTCTTTAAGCATAGGTAATTGGAAGGAATGAAAGCTTCTGGGACTTTTTCTGTGCCTTCGCTTAATTGTCGGTAATAGGAAGGAATGAAAGTTTCTGGGATATTTTTTCTTGCGCCTTCACTTGATCATAGGTAATTGGAAAGAATGAAAGCTTCTGGGATATTTTTTCTGCGCCTTCACTTGATCATAGGTAATTGGAAAGAATGAAAACTTCTGGGATATTTATTCTGTGTCTACTTTAAGCATAGGTAATTATTGGAAGGAATGAAAGCTCCTGGGACTTTTTCTGTGCCTTCACTTGGTCGTAGGTTATTGGAAAGAATGAAAGTTTCTGGGATATTTACTCTGTGTCTTCTTTAAGTATAGGTAATTGGAAGGAATGAAAGCTTCTGGGACTTTTTCTGGGCCTTCACTTAATCATAAGTAATTGGAAGGTATGAAAGTTTCTGGGACTTTTTCTGGGCCTTCACTTAATCATAGGTAATTGGAAGGTATGAAAGTTTCTGGGACTTTTTCTGTGCCTTCTCTTATTCAGATGTAAGTTTCTGGCAAAACACGTGGTATCCCTGGGCGGTCATGAGGTCATTCTCCCCAATGGCACAGGCGCTCTTTCCTGGCCAGTCCGACTCTGCACCACTACACCCATTATTCAGTGCAATTCCTTGGTTGGACCACTTTACAAATTCAGTGTTATCAAAAATGAGGTGAGCCGTATTTCCAACACGAGCAACACAATTTTTCTTTAAAAAGAATGACTTGCACCTTGGAAATATATTCATAAATGGTTATTCTTTACATTTGCTGCCCAGGTTCATCGATCCTACTACAAACGCCTACTACAAAATAGGTCCACCCCTCTTAAACCTAAAAAAAATGTTTAAATATTCAGTTTTTAGTTTTCTGTACAGCCGTACTGGCTGAGAAGACTATTGCAACAACTTTGTCCGTACGTCCGTCGCTTTTTTCAACTTCGCAACGGTACCAGATATTGACGACCATTGTTTACAACGTTAGATTCAGTGTGAGAAGTTAGTTAAATAACATTGCAAATTAAAACATCGTTACTTCCTTATAGCTAATAGAATTCTTCGACGTAACTAAATTAAATAATAACATTTGATGTCGAATTAAAATCCTAAGATAACACTCAATAAAAACAAATGAATTTTAAGTTCGTTTAAAATAGTCTCGTTGCATTGCTGCATGAATGAATAGGCTTACCGTCGAACCAAATTCTCCATTAGGCCTATCTGCTACTAACGAAATTAAAACTGCATTTTTAAAATTAGGCCTAAAATCATGTTAACATGGCAACGTCAAGTTGCTACGAGTCGCTGTTGGCTTCATCAACAGCGTCTGTCTCGTCAGTTCCCTACTACCACTGATCTATATATGCTACGTTGCGCGTTACGTTGTAACACTGTAACTGTGTGCCTGTAGGCGTACTGTGTTGCAAAAATGAATAGACAATCCATGTCGCCGTTAGCTGCTACTTACGAAATTAAAACTGCTGGTTAAAGTGAGGCCTAAAAGATGACAATTACGCCTAAAATGTAAAATAGAGCCTGAAAGCTAACACATTTTTAACCGACAATTGTGATGGCTACTGCTTTTAGATTAGTGTAATAGAGACAGCTGTTGTAGTGCATGGTAGAGGTGTGCGCCTCAACATTGGAAGTGGAGGAACTGTACAGAAGACCGGTGCGACTATAGGCAGTCGCTGTAGCCGCTTGTTTAAGGATATAACTGAACTGCTTAAAAAGCTGGTTGCTAAAATATTAATTTGATTTCCTCACCCATCTCACTCCTACAAGGGACCAGCAAGCAGCTCCACTTATGTTGTTACCACGAAACAAAAAAAATAAATAAAAGAATTTTATCACACACATCAAATTTGAGAAATTAACAAAATGATCAATCAAATTCTTTAGTGAGGTACAGAATGACTACAGGGCACTCACCTGGCCTGCAGAATACCAAGATTTTATTTACACAAAAACAATATCGACCTAGTATCCATATAGAGACAATACTTATTTGACATAATTATCCCCCAGTCACAATCACATGCTGCCAGGAGAAATCAGGTAAAGAATATTTTACGATTTTAAAATAATTTCGTATTACCAATTTTGACCAAGAAGGCTTTTGCTATACTACATTTAAAGGAAGGCGATGATTCACCATCATCACTTGCAATCCAATTTCGCGCGGATGAAGGAGATCCACACGTATTGTTCGGATTCTGGCGTTGGACTTTTTTTTTTATTTCTAAAAAGTTCACTTTCTCGTTTGATATGTGAATGGCCTACATAGTAGGCTGTATTAGGCGTATAGAGTAGGTCAGCTGCTATATACAGGCTTAGTTTTAGCAATGCACAGTGTTATTTCATTCGGTTTTTAAAACCACGTGCTGCTAATTTCCATAACACCGCGTCTTTCTCACCTGGCTTCCCAGGGGCGAGTTGCTCGTCAAACACGAACGTCGAATATGACGCGATTGTGACGTAATAGTTGCCATGTTTGCACACGACGTGGCCATCGATTCCGTCAAAATCGCGTCATATTCGACGTTCGTGTTTGAAGAGCAACTCGCCCAAGGTGGAAGGATGTGGTTTGCTGTTTCACCTCCCGTATTTGCCTTTTCTGAAAGGGAATGCTGGTGAAGTCTTTTAAGCTTTTAAAATTTAAAATTTTGTATTTTCAGCAAATTTAAATGCTGGGTGTGACACGGCAGTCTGTGCTATGATTTAGTTTTATATACAAACCTGACGACGGAGTAGATTGAACTCCGAAACGTTTTGAGTTTTAAATGTTTGTGCGCTGTTATACTAATGTTTTTTTTTTTTTTTAAATCTGCACTGGTGCCTTAAGTTGTCAATTCTATTCGGTTAACATAGCTACTGCACTTTGAGCACGGTACAGTGTTGTTTTTTATTATTTTATTTCACTATGACTTAAAGTTAACCAAGCTTTATTTTACATTTGACAACATCGTGCAGTACTCTCCTAAAAGTAGTTCCTATTTTATTTCTGAGTTCACCTTTCGGTTCATTTAAAATATCCACGTTTTGGTGCGTTTTATTCTTTATCTATGTGAAAGGAGACATAAGTCAACGATATAAATATGGACACACGCTAATGTGTCGTGCCAAGTTAGGCAACAAATATCACATCAATTCAATTGACGAGGAGATAAACTACTGTAGCGTGACGCCATAGCGTAAGTGTCTAATATCCTGAAGCATAATTGGGCACATTTCAGGTACTTGGGGAAAAATAATAATGCGGTACAAAACCTTAAATTCTGGTAAAATGAAGAGCAATGACCCACCGGAAAAAAATTAACCCGTGTAGGAATGTCAGCTAAACTACGTTCAATGCAAAATCTGACCCTTAATAACGTTGCAAATGTGTTACTAGTTACTACCTAGCTAGCTAGCTAGTCCGCTCATCCCCATGTTAAATCTCATGGGGTGATTATTAATCGATGCCGATATAACGGAAAGGCTTCTAGCTACGAAATTGGACGAATGGGTGTAGTACAATACGAACTGAGCACCTTTTATGGTTTGGAGTCTGGTGGCGTAACGGGTGTGGCATAGGAGGGGGCATAAGTACGAAAGTATATTGTTATTAGTATTGTCGGAATCGTTTCTGATTGGATGGGCAAAATTCTGACAATGACAACATGTATACTGACGTGCGTATCTGGAACACTAGCGTGTGTCGTCACAAATCTGAACAACGTTGCAAAAGAGACTGTGTCTATGTCCAATTCACGAAAAACAAACAAAATGTCAACATAAAACTAAAAACTGGTAAAGAGGCCACCAAGTTGAGACTGGCTCGGCCTCACAGAGGAGTGGTATGAACTAAGGAAAAAAATTATCTTAAAAAAAATTAAAACAAAACCATAAACTGATATAGAGGCGACTAAGTTGAGAATGGTTTGGCTTCTCAAAGCAGTGATACGAAATTAAAATATTGGAAAAATGGCCACTCAATCTTTAGTTGACGTGGCACAAATTTGCAGGCTACTTAAGTTGAGTCTGATATACAATTAAAAAAAAGAAAAAAGAAATGATATCATATCAAGAACCAAAACTGGTAAAAGAGACCGCCAAGTTCCGATTGGTTCGGCCCTTCAAAGAAGTGATATGAACACACCAAAACATTCGCCAACTTAATCGCACCTAATAATACTTTGAACGTTAACTGAAAACTTGAGCATTGCTATACCGAAAGTAGCAATATTCTAGTTTTCATTTAACGTATTAGTCGGTACGATTAATTTGGCGACTGTTTTGGTGTTTTGATATCACTCCTTTGAAGGGCTGAACCATTCGGAACTTGGTGGGCTCTTTTTCCAGTTTCGGTTGTTGGTATGATTTAAATTAACATTAAATTTAAAACTAGTACTAGTTGTGTGGACTTAAGCACCGAATGCATATTGGCAAACTTAGTAGCTCGCAGCAGTTTGTGTGCAAGGGACACCTCATGGAAATACCGTATTCAAATAAGTTCATAAACGTTCGTAATGACTGCGTATAGTCTAACGATTTTCATTTTTGTTGGCGGGAGGAAGGTAGGGCTTATTTTTAAATCCTTTGCTATAGCCTATGCTATTTACGTATATTAACTGGTTCTTATTTTCGGTACTGTTTGCCGTAGCTCCATATAACTTAAGAATTGGTTAGAGCATGTCAGCAGCATATCCAGTTCTTGAATACTGTAGCCCTCATACAGTAAACACCCACTAGCGTGCCAGTTCTACTGCACCTACCAGTCAGCTGAACTGGCATCTTACCCAATTGTTAGGGCAGACATGATATTGTGATGTCTGCCCTAACAATTGGGTTTTTTTACAAGTCAACATGGCATGGCAGCTTTCTTATCTCATGTAGGTATGCTACAAAAGTGTTAAAATTTCATTCGGAACCTTGTAGACGTTACAAGTATCCACGCATTTCAGATTTAAGCAGTATATAGTTATCTTCATATAATACAGAAAGGTAAGATGAAGTGCTTTGGTAGACGTTCGCAGATGGAAGCTTTTCACTGGATTCTTTTTGACGGGAATAATAGCATCGACATCATTTTTGTACAAGCACATTTTCGTAGCGTCATCTGACTTCAAAAGTGGCATCCCCCCCAAAAAAAAAAAAAAAAAAAAACCCTCCCCTATAACTTAACACCCCCAGAAACTTAGACTGCGGGCGCGTTTAAGCAACGACTCGCCTTTGCATTCTCGCAGCTAGAATTTAATCGCGATGGCAAGTTTGCCATGGTAACAATGCTAAATGGATTAGCTAAATGGAGTATATCCTTGCAGTCCTATAATCCGTGACAATAATATAAAGAATCCCTCCTGACGAAACGATTTTCCAAGTCTCAACTCACCTATTGAGTGTTTTCGTTGCGAGCCGGCAAAGCTAAAACCGCCGCCATGTTGGAATTTCCGATGATTTCTAGCTTCTAGCTGCGCGAAGGCGAGAGGGGGCATAAATGCGCCCTTACTCAGAGAAGCATATAGAAGTTGATTTTTGGAGAAAAGTGTTCCAAAGTTGAGGGAAAAGTTGTAAACCTGTAGGCTAAACAGAAAGAACCACTCACAACTACATATTTTATATGCTTAGATGGTGCGTTTATTTGTATTTAATTCAAAAGTATACATTTGCTTTACACATGTTGGTTTTTGTTTTAGGCATCCATAAACTTCCCCTAGTTATTAGTTCCAGTTCTGTCCAACATATTTGTGTACAATTTATCCTTAAATTGAAACGCCCAGAGTTACGTTTAATCCTTTCAGTGCACCTATCAATGGCATCAAAGAAAGTTTTGTCGCAGTTGGTGCATCGTTTAATGTGCTCGTCAATTGGGTGACAGCAGTAGAGGTGATATTTTGAAGTGTCATCAACTGAAAGCAAAAAGAGAAAAAAAAAATCTCATCAACTTTGCTCATTTGTGTAAAGAGAAAGAACGCAAACGATTGTAACCTTTAAATTCGGAAATTGGCCAAAAAAAAAAAAAAAAAAACATATGGCTCGCACTTTGTAAGGTTTCAAACATAAGAAATGCTGTTTCCATCAATTGTTATAATGTACAATATCTCGTAGGTGCACAAGGTAGATGATTACTAACACAATTCAAAATTTAATAACTTTCAGTACAATATAGATATTCAAGTACGATAATGACTAGAAAAATAAAATAAAATATCATTATGCTAACTCGATGGTTTCAGGTGGCTGCGTCAGCAATATAGAAAATGTCGCATTAGCATGGCCTAATTCATAGCGGCCAAAGCCAAAGACCCAGGTTCATTTCCCGAACTCGTGACGACACGTGACTTTTTTCGTCAGTAATGCTGCTCAATTGTCATTCTTACCGGCTCACAATGTTGGTTCAAATGTGTTTTTTCGTTTATGATCAACATCGACTGCGTATTTAATTACCATTTAGTAGTGTATGTCACCCCTTAGTGTATGTTTGCCAAGAGTTGTAAGTCTGTGTTTTCCTTAATAATACCTGAATGTCCTCACTCCATTCCGGCCAGTCCAGCCAAGACCTTCCAGACCTCACACCACGTTTACAGAAGCTACTAATATTCAAGCCCAAAGAAGCCACATCAATACAACATTTTTTTTTTAACATACCACTATTCACTATTGCCCAGCAATGAATTAAACGTGCTTACCAGGTGATTTTAAACTTACTCTATTAAATTCTGCACTAAGAACATCAACTATAAGAATACAACTGCAATTTAAGAAAATATTTCAATTATTTGTAATACTATTTCTATGAACGTTGGGAACACGCCACCTTTGACCAAAAAATTCGTCCCCCGTTGTTAGCAACATTGTTAAAGCAAGACAAAGAAGAAGTCTGTGTTTGTGGGTTGTACTGGTTGTGGGTTGCGCTATCACTCTGTGTTCTGTTGTATTGTTGGTAATGCTCTTTTGTTTAATTTAGATTAGTGTACAGGGCCGGAACAAGAGGGGGCGAAGGCCTACTGATATCAGACGAAAAATGGCTTCCACTAGGTTTTCTATGTGGTGTTCCAAGCCTAACCCTTGCACTGACTAAAAAGTGTTCCCATTAAAAAGTAGTGATACCACCTACTATCGAACAGGTGCTAAAGGAGTCCCACCGATTATTACTTGAGACATTAATTTAAAAACTTTACCATTGCTATCGATAGTAGTAATGGTAAGGTTTTTCAATTAACCTTTGATCTGATAGTAGGTTGGCAGTTGGTGGTTGGCAATTGGAAGTTGGAGCTTGGGGGTTGTTCATTGGCGGGAATGATATCACTACTTTATACGGGGAACACTTTTCCGTCAGCACGTCGGTTAGACTTGGTGGAAATCTTGGTTCAGCTATTTGTATTCTCATATCAATTCTTGTATTGCCTGAAACTTGGCGGGTTCTTTCACTCAAGCAGTTTTGTTTGGGATTTAATTTTCCACGACATACTGTACAGAGAGGATATACGATGCAATAGGCCCAGACAGATGCGTTGGTCCAGGTGAAATAAAGTTAAGTGACAATCATAGGTAACACCCCGAAGGGGAGGGTAGTTATGGATATCTTTTGGGACAATAAAGGTTTTGCTTCCGTTAAACTCGTCCGTTCTCTGTACTGGCTAATTATTAAAATCCGATGCCATGAAGTGGGGAGGGATTTTGTTTTCTTTGGCCAGGCCTAGTTAGCAACACTTGATCGTTCCGTAAAGATCGAAAACTACCAGCCAAAAATTATCACTTTGTTCACGAGTGATTATCACGTATCAATAGCCTGCCTGGTAGACCATTCAGAATCCTGATCAAGATAAGTAGGCTATGATTGGCTGATAAAGCCAAAAATGTCCTTTTCCTATTGGCTAAAAAACACAGAGGCAGATACTCTCAAAAACTCCCATTTAACGATACTCACCTTGCTTTTAAGAGTGTCACTGCCATTGTTCAGTGCGTTGGTCAAGTTCGTCATGGTACTGTTGAGCTGGGTGGCTAAAGTTTTTTCAATACCAGTCAGAACTCCGGACAACTTCTGGAGAAGGGATTTAATCGTGCCGATGAGCGCATCCACGAGATCCTTAATCACTGGAGGAAGTGTGACAGACACATTCGCTCCTGCGGTTGTGGTAGAACTCTGGCTGGCGCAGCATGACAGCTGGTGCAGCTGGGTAGCCATGAGAAGAACACAAACGAATGAAATTGTAGAAGCCATCTCAAAGTTTTTTTGAGTTTCTGGAAATAAAATAAAAACACTGCTGTGAGAGGACTGTAAATACTGTCGAAGATTTGACAATACCCTTCTGCCCGATGATTGGTTCTTTCGTCATGACGTGTCGCGTCGCCCATGAGATGCGAACACGATAGATTTGAATCAATCGTGTTCATTTGGCTCCTTTACACGCACAAACTGAATCACAAGGTTCTGAAAGCGTTTAAATTCAAGAAAAAGAGCGGTAGTAACTCAGTTGGCATTTTTTCAGGCTGTAAGTGGCGTCCTAAGCTGACAGAAAGCGGCAACAGCACAAATCACTCAACCGGTGGTGTTTTCAGCGGTCGTATTGTACAATCTAGTTACGAATAGGCCTACTATAGTGTTCTCGGTTGCTTTGTGAGAGCATGAAGAGCACTTTGCGTGTTCATGAACCAAGCTTAAGAATTTGTTCGCAGTGATTAACATTTTTACGTTCATAAATCCTAATATGTTATCCAACGTTGTTTTTTCTGGGGTAGTAGTAGTCATGGTCAGATTTAACATGATGCAGATGGTGCGGCTGCAACTCCCCCCCCCCAATCCCTTCTTGCCAAAAAAATATATATTTTTTTACGAGATTTGAATTTTGTATAACTAATTTAAAAAGGACAGGGAGAAAAAAAGTGCAGTTTTGACTATGAGACTTTTTTTCATT
>JAHWFP010075051.1:0-10860 GCA_023313725.1 Lithobius niger
TTATAGAGCATTGTTATGATTTCCCTTTTGCATGAAAATACTGTGATGTTTCCATTAGCAGTCTTCCAAGCTTTCATTAGATAAAGCAGTCCCCGTATATGGCCGGTTTTATAGAGCACTGTTGTGATTTCCCTTTTGCATGAAAATACTGTGATTTTTCCGTTAGCAGTCTTCCAAGCTTTCATTAGATAAAGCAGCTACCGTATATGGCCGGTTTTATAGAGCATTGTTGTGATTTCCCTTTTGCATGAAAATACTGTGATTTTTTCCGACCATAAATTTTGCCTATGGGCCCAGAGACACTTTGTTAGGCCACTGTGCACACACACACAGATGAAACGTCAAGGTTATTGCAAGCGTGCAAAGGATCATTTACTTGCAGAAGGCAGTAAATATATATAGTTTCCAATATTCAACAGAAAATCTCCTAGACGCCAACTTTTAAAACGGATTTTTAGCAAGGGATTGACTAACGGGAAGTAAATAAAACTTTGGGGCCGTATTTGATATAGAGGATCGAGAAAAAAGGCGCTGGGAGGAATGTCCCTTTAAGATTGCGCTTAACGAAACTAAAACCGGCCAGCGTGGACTTTTGAGAGTGAAGCGCCCATTTTCACTTCACTGCCATAACGTGCCTAAAGAACTGTTTGCCTCCGTTTCACTGCTTGTCACCAATAAATCTTAAAACTTTCACTTAATATAAGACGACGATTTGACGACTGTGTTGACAACATACAACAAAATCACGGGCATTAGGCACACGATACGCTTACATGCGGGAACACTCACGCCACCCCGCGAGCGATGCTCGCTTGCTCGCTACTCTCGGGGGGTAGCGTGAGTGTTCCTGTATGTAAGCGTATCATGTACCTAGCCCCTGTGAAAAAATAAGTTCACAACTACAAAGAAGTTATTTAATACATCTTCACAAGGAAGTGGCAAAGTATATGCATTTTTGTATTAAATATAATCTTGATACCCTTTATTTTCCTATTTTATTTGGCTAAACGGCCACTTGTTAAAAAAAAAAAGGGTGGGGGGGGGGGGGATATTTCGGCATCACAAAATGGCGGGATATAAACTACTCTCGTAAACTGCGTGTGCCAGCAGCAATGGAGCGATAAAGTTTTATCTGAAATCAGCCGAAATTAGCTGACATATTGAAATGGGCTTAAAGATAAGGCATACATTACATTGGAATATGACGTTTGTCATTAAGCTTAGGTGATTTGTTTGGTTTATGTATACTGCACGACTAAATTTGTTGTTTATTTTGTATTTGTGGATTACTACGTCCTGTTTGGGGACCAACTTTATGGAAGGTAATTTATATTAGTTTTTTTTTTGTTTAGTACTAGGACAACCAACCCCCTCCCCTTGTGTTGCCAGTTTTATAGCATTGTTGTCATTTCCCATTTGCATGAAAATACGGTGATTTCCCGTTAACAGTCGCCCAAGCTTTCATTTGATTTAGTTAGAGCCAGGGTTAAGAGATAAAGAGGCTTAGATCCCGTTTGCATGAAAATATTGTGACGTCATCAGCATTGTGCCTCTTTGTTGAAAAGATAGTTTGAATCATTAGTTAATGCAGACAATTCCGTTTGACAGACATACAAACAAACGAAAGAATTATAGAGATTCCCACTGCGACTTAAATATAATTAGGAGTGGGAATCTCGGTAATGTGGCGACACACACACACAAACATTAAGATCTTAGTTATATAGATTCGTGATTTAAAGGGGACAATCCTATGATCATTTTATTATGGCTTAATAAGTAACTAGGACAGCCCCCCCCCCCCGGTATAGGGCCGGTTTAATACGCATTGTTGTGATTTCCCGTTAGCAGTCGACCACGCTCCATGCTTTTATTAGATTTAGTCAGATTCAGGGTTAAGAGACATACAGGTATAGATCCCGTTTGCATGAAAATAGTGTGAGTAGAAAAAACGCCATCAGTAATGTGCCTCTTTGTTGAAAACACAGTTCGAATCATTATTTATACAGACAATTCCGTTTGACAGACATAATAATAATAATAATAATAATAATAATAATAAGACACTTATTGCCACATGTAAGAGGCAATGCGAGAAAGAAGGATATTAAGTTGATACCACTGACTCCCTACCGCAAGAAATTAAAAAAAAATAAGTAGAGTTTCTACAATAAAAGCTACAATACAATTTGAAAAAGCATAAGAAAAATGCATAAAACTAAAACGGGTGAGAAAGGGCACATAAGTCACAACAGCTAGAACAACAATCAAGGGCAGTGTTCAGGTCTCAACAGAAAGGCCTTAAGATTACAATCGCTAATCATTCTCTTAAACATGGTTACCGAGGAAGCCGAGGAAATGCTGTCGCTAAGTGTGTTCCACACTGGCATCACCCTAAGAGAAAAAAAGGACTTTCCACAGTTAAGTTTAAATTTAGGGGTCACAAGCTTGAGGCAATTGCCCCTGGTACGAATATAGGTACTGAATTCAAATAGTGGTAGATCATGTGGCAGCAAGCAGTGGACAATCTTAAATGTCAGGATCAAGTCTGCTTTTAATCTTCTCATTTCGAGTGAGTCAAGCCCAAGTAACCCGAGGCTTTGGCAATAGGATAATTTATTCAAACCGGGTAGCGTCTTTGTAAAACGCCTCTGAACAGACTCAATCTTGTCAATGTCTTTCAAAAGACTAGGTGACCAAACCTGACTCGCATATTCAACAAGTGGGCGGACAAATACTTTAAAAGCCCAAAGTTTGGTTCTCAGATTTCCTGAAATGAAGCATCGCTGCACAATTGCAGCACGGCGTTATGCCTGGGATGCAATAGTGTTGCAGTGGGTGGAGAATTTGAGATCGCGTTGAAACCAGATACCAAGATCTTTAAAGGATTCAGTAACAGTACTCAATCTCTTGTTGCCCAAGCTGTAACAATGAGGGGACCGAGACCTCCCAACAGAAAAATTTGGCATTTGTCCATAGATAATGGCAGTTGCCAAGCCTCGGACCAGTCGTGCACATATGCGATGCCCGATTCAAGACCAGAATAATCGTTATTAGTAACAACAGTAGAGCAAAGTTTAAGATCATCGGCGAATTTAAATTGAGATACATTTGGTTCAACATTTTGAAGGTCGTTTAGAAAGAGGACAAAGAGAAGCGGGCCGAGCACAGAGCCCTGAACAAACAAAATCCCTGATTTTATAAACAAATAAAAGCATTAATATTATCGAGCATTTCCCGTTTGCATGAAAACACTGACGTCACTACATCTGCCAAGGTCCTTACAAATTGGAGTCACCCATCGCCTAAGCCTCCTGAATCCCACTGCGGACCTCAATAGAATACAAATTGTCCAGATTCCCACTGCGGACACACAAATACGTAATAGATATCTGTGAAGTAGACCCGGTTATCCAGAATAATTGATCATCTGCGAGAAACGGAATAGTCCAAAGATCGAGGGGTGGCGAAATCGAACGAGCACGTCAGCGCGAGTTCGATTTTGCTACCCAAAAATCTTTGGACTGTTCCGTTTCTAGTAGACGATCAATTATTTCGGGATATCCGGGTCTACTTCACGGATATGTGTTTTAATGCTAAGGTGTGACGTCGAGCCAACATATCTAGTTATTTGAGATTTAAAAAAAATTTATTTGAAAATTTTATTTGTGAATCATGACATAAATTCCTGAACTCAAACTTCCAGTTTAAACTTCCTGTCTGCGAAAGTCGCACATATGCGAGGACGTCCCTATATCCAGTCCCAGTCACCGACGTTTGTGTTTAAGGTAAAACCGTATTTTTTCTACTTTATTAGTTTAAATAAGATATAGCGTATAAAAGGCGTTATTCGCTTAAGTCTCAAAGGTCTTTAGGTGTGTTTAGAGAGTGTCAGTAGGCTGGTTTTCGTATCGTCGGAACAAAAGGTTGACGGGTCCGCTTGGACCATTCATTCATGGATGGGGATGGGGAGGGGGCTAGCATCGTACGCGAGGCTTTTTTTTTTTCGTGTTAGTGCGGAAAATGTCGCCAGGTTACAAATGTGCTGTTCGCTTGAGTATCGTATGTTTTTAGGTGTATTTAGGTGTGTTTACAAGTGTCGGTAGCCTAGTTTTAGTACTGTCGGAGCGAAAGGTTGGCGGATTGGGCCATTCCTGCATGGGTGGGGTCCTAGCATAGTAGCCTACGCGAGGTTTTTTTTTTCGTGATAGTATAATAAATGTCGCAGGTTGCAAATGTGCTTATTTAATGTTGGTTGCAATAGGGTGTGCTGGTTGAATTTGTGTTGTGTACGGTAGTTTTGTAAAGTATGTCACATGGTAGAGCAGTGGTTGTGTAGAGCGCGGAAAAAGTGTAGATTATCAAAAAAAGTGTGGGTTATCAAAAAAGTGTGGGTTATCAAAATTAACCCACGGTGACGTGTGTGGGTTTTCAGATTAACTGTATATAACGGCTACACTTTTTGCTTTGGGATGTGATGGCATGACGTCACCACCGTGCATTAAACAAAAAAAAAACTGCGATCTTAGTTACACAGATTCATGATTTAGACACCTTGTAGACTGCTACAAACAAGAATGAAAAATATCCTGTTCAGCTGCGAAAAGCAAACTTTGTGAGGCTTTCCTGGGGATGTGAGTATAGCAAGCAAAGCACCTTTGAGTAGACAGTGCTATGGCCTCCAAGTCAAGAAGACATGAGATAAATCGCGTCTCTGACCTCTAAAAGTGACTCCCACATCGTTCGTCGCACTCGTTCTCAAAGTTTAAAGTACCATACTTCTGTGTCTCCAAGTTTTTCTTGACGCTAAAAAAAATAATTCTTTAAGCAAAATTTGGGCTGCTCTGTTAACATGATTTTTAAAATTTTATTGAGGTACGTAACTGCGTGTAAAATAATTTTCGACTTAACTTCTTCTTTCACCTCTGTATAACTTAAATGGATATCATTTAGGCTTGGTTGAAAAGTACCAGTGAACTCTCCCTGACAAAGCTATTAAAAGTTCTTTTGTTGGAATAATGGTCGTCAAACCTTCATTTTAATGTCCTACTGACGTAACTACTGTTTAATACCAACTCTAGAATGTAAAGTACTTCCATGGCCGCCTTAATAAATTTAAGGCGGCCATACTTGTTTTTATAGTGCTTCTGACGAACATGCCGACTGTGCAGACGAAAATTAAAGAGATTTATTACATGTACTGAGGACTCTTGTTGTCCACCTGTTTCTTTTCCTATAACCCCCCCCCCCCACCCCACCCCATCGTAGTTTAAAGTATTGTACTTACTTCTACGGCATCTCTAATAAATGAAAATGCCGAATGCAATAAAATTATTTGCTTAAAATGGTTTCCGTCTGGTGGTCAAAGTATTTACGCACCTTAGTTACATAATAGTGGAGTAGTAATGTAGTAATTCCTGTTTTTGAAGATGCCTGTAACCACCCTAATCAACTTGAATGGATACTGATAGCCTTGAATTTCCTGTGAGCAATTTTCCCGCGAGCGAATTTCGTATCAGGTATAATGAAGCAAACAGTCAGCATTAAAGACTGGCCTCGTGGAAATAAAAGATCACTAATTTTAATTTTTTGAACTCTTCATATCCATTTTGGTTAAGTAAAAAAAAATCATAAGAAAACTAGGGCATTATTTTAAATTATACCATAATTACGTCAATAGGATATTAGAAGAAGGAACTGCCATTGGAAGAACATCCCTTGCTTGACGCAACAATTTTTTTTGCAGTGTTGGAAAGAAAACACTTCCTCCTTTCAATTAAGCCAAGCCCATTAGGTTAAATGTAGGGGTCACAAGAATATTCTTGGGTGAAAAAGTCATGGATTATATCCTATGTTCTGTTAATAGGCCATACAGATCGGCAAAATAGGAGTTGACAGGAAAGACATTTTCTTATACCAATTAAGAAGGTCTCTTAAAGTGGTTAAGCGATCAATCGTTTAAAGTAGTTGAGAGGAAATCACCGTTACGAGATTCCCTCTTCTGCAGAGGGAAGTGAAGCCGTTCAACATTTTCAAAATATTTTTCGCTCTTTTTCAAATTATTTTCTGTCCTTTCAAAAATTGTTTTCACTTTAGAGGGCGTTGGCTGGTGTACAAATTACGGATTTGGGTCAAACAAGTTGATTTTACATAAAACGTCTATTAACCTGCTTGTACAAAATGTTTTACTGACATATTCAATAAACCATATGTTTTCTGTCGTGTAAACGGTTTAAAAATTGCAAGTAACAAATAGTTTGAAGCCATTTTACATGAGAGAGATGTTAAACTGGAAGAAGTTTATGTGAACTATTCATGATTACAGGCAGGTTAAAGAGAATGATAAGACAAGACCAATAAAGCAAACAGATGAAAATCTGCACAGAATAACAAAAATTACAACCAACAAAACCTTAACTGGACAAAGAAGTTAGAAGCACGCTTTAGAAAGTTAGTGCTGTGATGACCTTGTACGGATGGCTCAAGGTTAGCCACGATCATATGTGCAAATGGCCCTCTGACAATTTTATGTGTCCACCAATTCGATGGTGGCTACAAGGAGTGGGGAATTAATTCTAGACGAATCTTGCTTTGTTAGGGTTTGTGTTGGCTCTAACTTTTGTAATTCTATTTGGATCCTGTTTGTTTTATTGAACCTTGTCTTGTGACTCTCTACAACTTAACTACGTCACTGGTGGCACAGGAAGCATGGTTTAGAAGTTAGTGCCACAATGACAGTTGAACAGATGAGCCAAGGTTAATCATGATCATGGGTCCAAATGGCCCCAAAACCATTCTACAGTCTACACGCCACATTTCATTTTGATCATGAACAAGGGAGACAAATTATGGGCACTGGTTTCTTACTTCTGAACCACCCTGCATTATGTAATGTATACAGTATGTCTTAGAAGTCCTGAACCAGGTAGGTCTATAAGGTATAGGCCTATACAGTGTAGGCCTACACGATGTATGCCTATACCGTATTAGGCCTAAGGTGTACAAATCAGCAAACTATGAGCAAAATACGCACCTAATGGGAGTAGCAAATGTCTTCCACAATAGGCATTCACTCGCAGTAACACCAGTACATCGAACCCAGGAATTTCCTCTGGGTTTAGCATAGGCCTATACCATAGGTTCATACACAGTATAGGTCTATACCATAGGCGCATACACTGTATAGGCCTATACCATAGGCTTATACACTGTATAGGCCTATACCATGTAGGCCTACATGGTTTAGGACTTCTGAGACATACACTATATAGACATCCCTTTCTTACCTGCTTTTACTTGCCGAGTATCTAACTGTTGCAGGTGGAGCAGAACCTGCTGGTTTCTGATTCAAGACTTGATTTTCTACAGGGTTTTCTTTTTCCCTTTGGGTCTTGTGGTTAAGAAGCTCTGGTGTCGTACTGAAAGAAGGATGTACTGCAAAAATTTAAGTAAACATGCTGACTGTAGAGTGATTCAGATGGTGCAAAAGTTTCATCCTTCCCATCAGGTTGACTGAAGCCTGGCTTCCATCATCTCATACCTTCGTAGGCAGTAAGGTTTCCAAATTAAGACTCATAAAAGCTACCTTCGTAGCACTATGCTGACCAAACGATTAAAAGACTTAGTTTGCGAATATCAGAATTAAGGTCTTTCTCCAAAAATTTTATTGTTGACAATGTGACGTTTCCTAAACTCCCAAGTATGTAATCCCTCACTTTGTGCGAAAGTTGATTTCGTTCTTGTAATGTTTATAAATCTCCCTAAAGGCCGGCCCTCCAATTGGGCCTGACAAGTATTCCGCATCTTTTTATAAAGAGATCACCATCCAAATCTACAAACATCTAGCTTTTCATCTTTAAATGTTTAGTGGCAAAATCCCAAAATTTAAACGATCTGCATAGGTATGTCCAGTTTTTAAATAGGGTTACCTCCCATCTGGTAAACTAGAGGCAATCCCTCTCACCTGTGTTCCATGCAAGGTGATGGAACATATTATTAGTGACTAATGTGTTGTTTTATTTCACAGAAAGGAATATATTATTTGAAAACCAATCTCACTTTATTCCAGGGCTTTCTACCTTGCTCTAACTCTTCTGTTCTTGAGGAATGGACTCGAACTGTTGACTGACCTAAACGTGGACATTATTTTTAGTGACTTTGCTAAGGCTTTTGTATAAACGTCAGTATCTTGGCCTTCGTTGTTTATTATTGGCTTCGATGAAAAGTTGTGTGATAAATCATACACAGCGTTCGTTCCTCTCCCACCATTCCTGTGTTAAGTGATATGCCACATGAATCGGTATTGGGTCCGTTGTTGTTTTTACTCGATATCAATGATTTAAAATGCACACAAACTGGCACCTACTTATTTAAGGACAACAATGATATAGAACTAGAAGGTATTTAGAAGGTCACGGTCTAGAAGACTTTAGAAGGTCTGGGTCCTACATGGCCCTCTGTTCTATCCTTGGTTGTCAGTTGATCAGCCGATTGCGAACTCCCAATTGCCACTAGCAAACGCTCTGCTATTACTATGTACACTGGCAACTCTTCATGCCTTTATTGTCGCAGCTGTTTGGTTGGAGCGGCTTTAAAGTCAGAATTTGTGTTAGGGATTTCGGTGTCTGGTTTAGCAATGATCTCAAATTCTATCATCGCTGCACTATGGTGGCAAATTCTATCTACTCCATGACGATTAGCTATAATTAAGAGCTGCTTCTCTTCTAGGAATACTGAAATCTTGGTTTGGGCTTTCAAGCATAGTTCAACAAATTTTAGAATATGGAAGCTCTGTTTGGTCACCATATTTATTAAAAGATATTAACAGAATTGAGAGAATACAGTGACGGTTTACCAAATCTTTGAATGGCGCTCAAGATTTTACAGAGTGAGTGGTTACCTAAGATTGGCCTTGATTCATTCGAATTAGACGTCTGAGGCAAGATTTAATTCGATAAGCCTTCTCTTCCTGATATTAATAGCGTTACTCACTTTGGGAAAGAGGCCATAGACAAAAGTTACAGGGCCTTGGTTATCATTTCGTTAACATCTTCACTATTCAAATTCACATTAATTTAAATTAAATATCCTTAATATCTGTATGTTGTATATTCGTCAATACTTCATCTTTACATCGTTTTTAAGATTGTTTCAGATGTATTGTATAAGTGAGGATGGAAGCAATATTTATGCAAATAGTCGTCGACTGATTGCTGTTACTTTTTCACGTATTGCACAATCACTAATAACATCAGATCCTGGCTGCTGTTGGGTTCACTTGTTCACTGCACTGTACGTAAATTCATCGGTCAGGAATGTCTCAATATGGTCTCATGGTTTTCTTGGTATTGTAACAGTATGGCCAGGTTGAAACCTTTTTATACAATTGCGTTTAACACCATTAGATGTAGATTTTGGTCTGCATGCGGCAACAGAGTACTTGGTGAAACCAGGAACCGGAAAGAATTCTTGCTAATTATTCCCGTGTCATTTTGTATTTCTTTCCAGGTACTTATATAAAAACAGAATTAAAGCTATAGATTCCAAAGCATTTCAAGGTCTCACAAAATTGGAACAATTGTAAGTTCTATCAAGTTGTTTCTTTTCAATTTCAGTGGCAACGTTTCGCCTCTGTTCTTTGTGTCTTGATATGCGTAGGCCTAACTAAATTGGTGCAGGTAATGATCAAACAGCATCTACGGACAATATTAGTACCAGCTGACATTACAAAAATAAAATATTCTCATGGACGGATTGGGGATAGCTGGACCCGGGGTTGGGGATAGCTGGACCCGGCAGTGGTGGGAAATATTTGGTTCTTTCGGGGTGACAGGGGCTAGGAGATAAGGTGATGGGTTTGAGGTGTACCGTATTATTATTATTATTATTAAATTGTTATCAAATATTATTATTAAATAAAGAGACGAAGGAGATCCCTGAAATATATGCATACAAGTGAAGAAAAATACCATGTTCTTTAATTAATGTTAACAACTAATAGATATAATAGTGATATATTTAAAATAACATGTTAATCACTTGCAAGTCTGTAAGGACTTCGTGCCACTGTACCTTGTACTCGGTGGCGTAACTAGGGTTTTGTACTGAGGGGGCAACTCTAGGCATTTAGCCGAATGGTGTAGAGAGAGAACCGAATAAGAGCCCCGGAAGCTGATGCATTTTTGCTATTTTCCGGCATTTTCTGGCCTTGTAAAGTGCCGTTGGAAACACTTTTATAAAACCAGCTTTGCTGACTGCATTATACGCATAAAAAAATGTTGTAATGTAAATCCTTCAATTTTTCATACTAGATACTTATTTTTTAAACACTAATACTTTGTTAGAAATTTTGGGAATTTTAAGCAAAATATGGTATAGTAATTCTTACCGTTTAACTTACTGATTTTCGTATTTCTCCATTTGTTACCTGGTTATTTTAGTGATTTAAAGGAGAAACAGTAGAAGTATATAAATTAGCTAAAATGAAAGTTGCGTCTTTGACCTCAAAATGTAGCCATCTGACGGTAAATAATTTTTCAGCTATGGAAAAACTGACTTGGCCAATTTGCCGAATAAGCTTTCAAAATCTCACAGAGGGGGCGAATCGCCCCTTTGCCCTCCCCCCCCCCCACTAGTTACGCCACTGCTTGTACTTGAATAAAAAGAATTATTATAATTATTAATACGTTTAAGTTGCATTTGTAAACGAAGTATTATGTATGTAATGAGCCTGTGTATCATAGTGCACATTGAGTCCATACTTTTATTGTTATTACTATTAGTAAACTTTTAACACCGCAACAAGAACCATGAAAAGAAAATATATCTTACCCAATATTAGAAACGACTACGGTAAAAAAT
>JAHWFP010075053.1:0-24999 GCA_023313725.1 Lithobius niger
TGGCGACGAGGATGATTTAGTTAAACATTAACTTAACAGCGTACCAGAACCGGATTACGTTCCAGGCTGGTTTTGCAACCTAGACAATTGGTAAACTCAGGCTTAATGGTATGGGGAAACAGTTTAGGCAAATGAAGAGTAGCTCACCAAAAAATCTAGGACTAACTGTTAGTTGACTGATTTCTGAGGTGGCAGCTCGGATAGCAGTTAAAAGCAGCCGAAGTAGACGTTGGATCAGCGATTTCTTGTTCGGCCGGCAAGAGGAACGTTTGATTACCCGTTCTTCTTGGATTTGGAGGTATTTGTAGGAGTAAGGCCCTCATATGGGTGAAGATTACTCGCAAGTGTGCCACATCAAAAAGCATTCTGATGGCATAGTGTCGGTGGGAATGCGGTGCATTGCGTGCAAGTAGGTGTTTAGGCAGCCAATTGTTGATTTGTTAAAGACTCATGACTTGTTTTTCAGGTTGAATGGAGTAAAGAGCAGGTTAACTATTAAAAAGAATACTGTGTGCAAAGCGTGTTCTTGTTATCAGCTAGTGATATTTTGTAAAGATTTGTAAGCAAATTTAAATACTTGAAAAGATTACAGAGTACGCAAGTTGCTGATAGATTATTTAAATTTACTGCTCAAAAGTTTAAAGTTAAAGTTACTCTTAAAGGTAATGGGAAGGCTATTTGGGCCTGTATCATATGAACTGATTTTTCTACTTATTTTATCGCTTATGAGCAATGAAGACGTTACTTTTAAGAGTTCAGCTAATGCATCTGGTCTAAATACGTCTGGTAGTTGGAGTACCAACTTGATATCTGTTAGCTCTAGTATTAGTACTAGTAATTTAAGCTTTGAAAGTGTGTCTGAGGGTTTGGTAAGAATGGGTGCCCTACCATCAAGAATACACAAAAAGTTTGAGGTTTTTGATTCCACTAGTGAAAGCTGGACTGTGTACTTGGATCGAGCCAAATTACACTTTGACACTTTTGACGTACCAGATGAGAAGCAAATTGCAATACTCCTTTCAAGCATAGGTAAAAAGACCTATGGTGTGTTAAGTAATCTATGCTTGCCAGATGCTCCTGCATCCAAATCACTTGTTGAAACAGATGAATTGCGAAAATGTAACCTGGACCCTAGTTCTAGTTTTATTTATGAAAGAGTTCAGTTTATGAAGCGAGTGCAAGCCCCGGGTGAAAGTGTTGCAATATACATTCAGGAGGTGAAACGCTTAACCATTAATTGTTAATATAAGGAATTCCTAAAGGAGGTTTTGCGAGACAGGTTTGTCTCTGGATTTCGAAATGCAAAAGCTCAGGAAACCCTTATGACAATGGAGCCTGAAAAAGTGACGTTTGACAAAGCCTGCGAGGTTGCACTTGCTCAAGAAAGGGCTGAACAAAGTGTTAGTAGTTTTCAGGGGTCATCCACTCACCAAGTAAGAGATAAGCATCCAAATTTTAAATCTAAGGCGGATTTTACGTGCTATTGTTGTGGATACAAAAACCACGAGAAAACAGAGTGCAAATTGAGGAGGGAAGCCTGCTCAATTTGCGGGGAAGTGGGCCACCTAAAACGAGTATGCAAGTCTGGCAAGAAACCAGGCACTAGTAGCAGCTCGGTCACCACTACTCCTAAGCCAAAAAGGGTAGATAACTCTGGTAAGAAGAAATCATTTAAGTATAACAAAAAGAAAGCAGTTCCTAGAGCGGAAGAATTGTTTGGTAAACTGGCTGGAAGTAACAGGTTTTCGACCATCGATCTGAGTGATGCATTTCTGCAAGTTGAGCTCGAAGAAGACTCTAAATCCGCCCTTACAATTAACACCTGTTTAGGGTTATTCCAGTGGCAAAGAGTTCCATTGGGCCTAGCGAGTGCTCCTAGAATTTTTCAGAAGTGCATTGAACATGTGCTAAAGGATATTCCTAAATCACAACCTTTTTTCGATGATATTTTGATATCCGGAAAGGGTGAGGGGCATGGCCAGGCATTGTTTAAAGTATGCTCAGCTTTGCAAGAAAATGGTATTCGAGTCAAAAAGGCAAAATGTAAAATAAATAAGGATCAAATTAACTATCTTGGTTTTGTCATTAATAAAGATGGAATGTCTAACCTTCTAGTGGTTCTTGATGCCATTAGGCTTGCGCCAGAACCCAGTAATGCTCAAGAGTTAAAAAGTTACTTAGAGTTTATGAGCCAGTATCGAAAATTTTTGCCACATTTGGCATCTCTGCTAGCTCCTCTAAACAAGTTGTTATCACCAAACACACCCTGGCCCTGGACAGCAGAATGTTCGGAGGCAGTAGTTAACGTAAAAAAAGCATTTTTAGACTGAAAGGTTCTGGTGCACTATGACCCAAATCTCCCTTTAAAACTCGTTTGTGATGCGTCTCCCATACGGGTTGGCCTAGCACTGGTTCATACCATGCCTACTGGGGAAGATAGATCTATTGCATTTGTTTCACGGGCTCTTAGCAGGGCTGAACTTTCTTATGCCCAGTTTGACCATTAGGCACTTTCGAGTGTGTTTGGGATCAAGAGATTCAATCAATATCTTTTTGGCAGGAGGTTTATACTGCATATGGACCAAAAAGTGTTGCTTTGGGTGTTTGGTCGTAAGGTTGCCATTCCAGCTATGACCGAAGCTCGCATTCAGCATTGGGCACTACACGTGAATGGCTACCATTTTGAGCTACAACTCATCCTGGGCAAACAGAATCTAGCAGCAGATTATTTATCTTGAATGGCTTTGCCGTACTTGCCTGTTGAAAAAATGCCAGGTTATCGAGTTACGAACTCACAGACTGTTGAATCTTTGCCTGTCTTGTCAGACCAACTGGAGCGATTAACGCTTAAGGACAAGGTTTTGTCCACAGTATTCCGTTACACAAACGAGGGTTGGCCTGACTAGGTTGGTGACGAAAGTTTAAAACCACATTTGCACCGTAAAAACGAGCTATCATTAGAAGGTAAAGATATTTTGGCGGGGCACAGATTGGTAATCCCAGAAATATTAAACCACATGTGTTAACAGAATTGCATCTGGGTCACTGTGGGGTGGTGAGGATAAAGGCTCTTGAGCGTTCAAAAGTCCGGTGGCCTGGTATAGACCAAGACCTAGAATACACTGTAAAAACATGTGAGGCTTGCCAACTAAATAAACAGGATTTTTCGGGACGAAAACATGTGTGGGAGCGTCCAGCAAAACCCTGGTCACGAATACACATTGATTTTGCAGGACCTTGTTTTGGAGGGAAAATGTTTTTTATGTATCCTGGATGTACACTCAAAAATCCCCTTTGTGTTTCAAATGAAAACAACTACCAGTGCTTGTATTATTAAAATATTGAGGGAATTATTTGCTACATTTGGATTGGTGAACATTTTGGTTAGTTCAGAATTTACCAGTTTCCTAAAGGAGTGTGACATCAGGCACATAACTAACATTCAGTATTTTCCGGCCAGCAATGGTGCAACGGAAAACCTGGTTCGTTCATTTAAAAAATCTGTAAAAGCTAGCCTAACACAAGGTCTAAGCTTAGAGAATTCACTGTTAAATTTTCTAATGGCTGCACACAATGTACCGCATAGCACAACGCAACGTATACCAGCGGAGAGTGCAGTAAAAGTTATTTTTGAAACCACCTTCTTTGAGTATGGAGAAAAAGTTTACCAACAAATCAATGGTGTACCGATGGGAAGCCCACTTTCAACTTTCTTTTGTGACATAGTCCTGAATGCAGTCGACAATAAATTGGGTGAAAAATTTCCACAAATTAAATATTACAAGCGATATATCGACGACAGTTTAGCACTTCTACCAACACAACTTAAGTTATTAATCCTTGAGTTTCTCAACAGCATCACTAAATCACTCACTTACACTATGGAGTCCTGTAAAAACAATGCCATCCCATTTTTAGATGTAAACGATAATAGCCTAATCAAATTCACGCACTTCAGAAAAAGTATGCAGTCGACTTGCACCCTGCATTACAACTCCTATGTTGATGCCCTCTACAAAAGTAATGTAGTAATAAATGAAGTTAACGTGTTGTCTCACACACCAGTAATGCTGACTTATTGCAGAATGAATTTTATTACATCTTGCAAACGTACGTTGAGAATGGGTTCCCACTGTTAATTTGGTACGTTAACAAATTAATTTCAAAAGCTTTGACCCCCAAAACGGCCCCCTCCCCCCCCCCCCTACGAGTTTCATTGCTCAGCCTTACTTCATAGTCATCTCTGAAGTCTTTAAGAAGAAACTTAACATCAATAACATCCGACTTGTTTCAAACAGCCACAAAAATATTAGGCAGCTGACCATGCACCATGAAAATAAAAACAATAACAAATCAGACGACATGCTTTCCACACGTAATACTGTTTATCGAATTTCCTGTACGGAACCAACCTGTACTGCTACATATGTAGGACAATCCCTTCAAAAACTTAAGGAACGTATGGCAACCCATAAATCAATAATCCAATTAAAAGTTGAATCAAATTCTTTACTGCAACACTGCCTTTCAACAGGCAAGTCGCCAGACAAATACGCAACAGGCCACACCTCCCGACTTGGACAAGGTCCAAATCTTGTTTCGTGAAAAATACACCAGGGCAAGAATTAATCTAGAAACGCTGGTCATCCATAAACATACACCACCTGTAGATAACCACTTAGTTCCAGATAATAAATTTCTAAAAGAATATTTTCCTTTAATTAAATCACTTAAACTCGACTCTTTTGCCAGGCATATTGTAAAACCAATATAACGAATGCATCACACCTTTGAAACACGTGACCCCGATTTGCATACACCTTGCCCTGCGACGGGGCATCCAACGGAGCAGGTGGATCATTGTTTTCGGTTGCCATTTCTGCGTCTTTTGAGGGGAGAAATTGGTGGTTTTTATCCGTTTTAAATGTCCGTTTTATGCTTTTAATATAGGTTGACTTAGTGGCTTTTGCCATGCTTTAATTTTATTGCTAACCTGAAGACGAAAATTGATAATTTTCGAAACGTTGTTTGTATTTTTATGTAGCACTGCTTGGTTTGCCTTCATATAATATAGTATCTCACACAAGAGTGTTGCAAATGAATACGACACACCACTGCAAATTTAGAAATTTTTTGAAGTCTATGAATAAGAAAACAGATGCATTTAAAAACAAAGTGCAAACATTCCAAGAACATGCCAAAGTCACACTTTTTGACGTTTCTGCGTGCTAGTTTCTTCTTTTTTCTTCATGCTCGTGCCCAAAGGAAAGGAAGTTTCCTGTCAACGAACAATCATTCCTCATAGATCAGAGGACCACTCAGAAAATGGTGATAGGAGCAGTTGATGTCACTGGTACTAAGAAATTGAGACTTAAAGAAGAGAGGAAATTGAAAGACACAGCTCGAAGATCCCCAGCCCTAGGAGAAACCAAAACCGGTACAGCACTAGTAATGTCATCCGAGTCAGAAGAGAAACCGAAACCAGGGAATGACTGTGATTTTGCCCCCAAACCGTCCTCATGTGTAGATTTAAAAGCCATACTTTCCACGTCTCAGATGAGAATTTGTTTGCCTACAGTGGCCATTACTTGTGATAGAGCTGGCATATCAGACAGGGCTGCTGCCATAGAAGTTACAGGACATAGGTTTGGTGACTGAAGACGATCCTACAAAAATTGTAGATAAGCCTAAAGTCAGAAAGGAAAGGAAGAGAGCCAGACAAAATCTAGTAGTAAAACAACACGAATCAAATTATCTGACAGGCCTTTTCTTCAACGGTAGGAAAGATCAAACACTTGGTCAAGAAAAAAATGGATACAAAATTTATAAATTTATAAAATTTATTTATATATAAATTTTATTTGTTATGAAGAACAGGTTGTCTTGGTTCAAGAACCAGAATCATCATATCTTGGACATGTTTCCCCTGAAAGTGGCTCAGCAAAACCTATTATGACTGAAATATTAAATCACTTGAGTGTGTATGAAATACACACAATTTCGTTCATTGCCCTTCGCTGTGATGGGACAGCTGTCAATACTGGACCCAAGGGTGGAGTGATTCGGCTTATTGAATTACGTCTTGGAAAACCATTGCATTGGATGATCTGTCTACTTCACACAAATGAACTATCACTGAGACATGTAGTACAATATTTAGATGGCCCTACTACAGGACCAAAAGGCTTTTCTGGTTCCATAGGAAAAGCATTGGAAAAATGTGAAAGCCTTCCTATAATCATCTTTAAACGAATAGGACAAACACTACGACCTCAGGAAGACATAAAAGATTTCAGCACATACCAAAAGTATCTGTGCGACATGTGTATCACAAATGCAACTGGTAATTGTCCGCCCTCATTTGCTGCAAGAAATGCAGGTAAATTATCACATTCCAGGTGTCTTACGTGTGCTAATCAACTTTTACGTCTCTTGTGGCTGCTAAGAATCCAACAGGAAACCTGCAAATTTTAACAGAGTACGTGGTGAAGGTCTATGCCCCGGTATGGTTTGCAGTGAAAGATAAACCCTTGTGTACAGAAGGTGATAAGCACTTATGGCGCTGCATTAAATTATCCAGATACCTCAGTGACACACATAAGCAGATTGTAGACTGTTTCGCAAAGAAATGGTTTCTGGGCCCATCCTGGAAACTTGTTACTTTCAATGCTGGAGGACAATCGGAAAGTCATCAGACAACTTTCAGTGCGAAGAATTTTGTGCAGCAGATCGAGAAAACCAGAGAAAGTAAGATTTTTCGAATTACCGAAGCTAAATTTTGATGCTGGCGATTACACGGATCTCATTGACTGGCAACAAAGTATTGTGACGGAGCCACCAATCAAATTGGAAAGATCTGATGCTGATATTCAACATCTACTAAACAACAGCGACATTCCATTGGAAATTTCCATATTTCCGTGGCACACTCAAGCGGTAGAGCGCTCTATCAAATTAGTAACAGAAGCTTCTTTTTCTGTTTGCGGCCAAGAGCAACGAGATGGTTTCATACGTTATAAATTACAAACAAGAACGCTTCTACCAGAATTTGAAGGCAAGAGCCAGTACAAAATACCAAAGTGTGATAAATAAACTAGCACGTGTAGTGATAATAAAAGTAACATGCATTCCATACAAAGCCTTAAACGTGACCTTTTTTTAATGAAAAATCGAAAATTCAAAGGCCCACAGGCACCTAAAGACATCTTCTGGTTAAACCATTTCTTTGCCTCGGAGTTAGTACTGAATCAGATAGTTTCCCACACTATTACATTTAGTTAATCCAAATATTAGGGTACATTGTTGTTAACATGCTGACATGCCGTTTTTATGCGAAAATCAAAATTTTTACGGCCTACAGGTCCCTGAAGATATTTTTTATTTATTTTTTTCTTCTTTTGCATGGCTTCTTTTATTACCAAAAGGCAACTTTTCCACACTATTAGAAGTTAAACAACATTTTTTTCAACCCGCCCTAGTCGGCATGTACCCATGGTAATTCAAGGGACTCAAGATTTAAGAGACGAACACCCAAAGTGTTATGGTGTTTTGATTACACCCCAAGTTTATTATTTTATGTAAAGACTTTAGGCCCTTTGGCTAAAAATGTTTTGCGTGACAACGGGTCCTAAACTGAGACCTGAAACATTGCAGTTTAATATAGTTCCATGTGCACTTTATTGGCTTCATGAAAATGCATCATATTCATTGTTGGTAACTGGTATGAGAAATGAAACAGTTTGCTGGTAACTGGTATGCAAAAAGGCCAGTTTCTTTGTAAAGCTTGTAGTTTGGAATAAGCTAATGAAACGTTTATAATTTTGTTGTATACATAATTTCAAGGCCGATAAAATGACTTTGTAAAATTGTCAAAGAAAAAGGCAACCCAGTTAAATTGTTGAAATACTTGTTATCTGGTTTTTAGGGAGGACGAACCCAAACTGGGTCATTTGCCACACGACAATGGCAGGGACAGTTTAGCTGGAGAAACACTTAATCGACATCCAACAAACTAGACCATGCCGCACATAAATAAAAGTGTTGATTATTACGTTAAAATTACTTGGTTATTTGTGTTTTTAAGCTCAGTAATCTACATGAAGACCACTCGATTACATACCTATAAGCGAAGAAAAATACCTTTCGAGCAGTAAAGAAAAGAAACTATGTTAAAAAAAATATGTGTCACTTTTCTTAGTAGTATGTATAAAAAAAGTTCGATTTAAGAACGATTGCCAACCTCAGCCTCATGGTTAAGAAGCAAAGAGACCTCAAAATTTCCTAGTTATCTGTATTATTTGTGTAACGGTATTCACATACGTTAGTTTTGTAACGTTAATGCAAGGAATCAGATGCCACAGACAAGAAGCATTTCTTTCGTATTGGATTATGTGCAGAATCCAGTTAGAATAAAATATAAAAACATGTTACAGCTAGAAAATATTCTGTTGGATGAATATGAATACATTATATTCATTCCATGCCGAATATCTGATACACTTAAAATAGTTCGAACTACGTTCATCTTTCCCTTGAAGGGTCCTGCATCATCTTAACCTTCCCTTCGTTAAATTGACGACATACGAGAGGGTGACTCATAACAATGTACAAGATTCGACATGGAAAGATTCTTGTGTCGTATTAAATATTTTTTAGACTTCATGATCACAGTGTGAATTACAGAGACTTGAAGGTCAAGGTGTCAGTTTGCATTATAACGCAGCCTGTATCTCTTTCACCTACCGGTAGTTGACTTGTAGAATTCGTTGCCTTAGGAAGTGTCACCCCTATCCCTCTGATATTGTTTTAAAAATATACTTTGTGAATTCATCAATGTCGAGGAAATTTACTGTTTATACCCATAATTTGTTTAAATCATTGCTGACTGGTAGCTATAAGTTTGTTGTTAGTTTTTTTTAGTTATTTTCATTGTAATTGTTTCATGATGTTATATATTTTGTATACCTCATTTATTATGTTTGCTGTAAGCTCCCTAATATCAAAAGAAATAATCTTATCGTACCATTACGGTTTGCATAAAACAATTACGTGAATATGTTCTGAAGAGGAAAGATATTTTAAAAATATGGCACCAAGGAATTTGTATTGCAGAATGGTCACTTGGATAGAAAGTACATCTTTTGAGAAATGACGAAAAAGATGATTGTCCTCTGAAATTGAAAAAAAAAATTACCATACAGATTCAGAATACTTAAATTGTCAAGCAAGTGAGATGAGTTCTATCACAGACTCAGCAAAGTCTGTGTCTTCTTTAAGTTATCATCTGAGTTGTTTAAGTTAATTGTGAATCGTTTCGCAATGTCAGTTATCCCATCACTTTTCCAGGGAAGTATGTTTTTGTCATGCAATGTTTCGACGGAAATGTTTTACCTATCGAAGACGAAACATTGGGTTGGGGAGTGAGCACAGAAGTTTTCAACTGGGTCCCAAACCCGTTTTTGATAGTTTTGTTCAGCCTCCTTGTATTTCCGACTGAGGCCTTTTTTTCCCAAGGCAGATGTTTGGTTAGGAGTGGGCCGATCAGTGCCAGAAAGAAAGTTGTCATTACCGACGTTCAATGACATATGGCTCCTTTCGTTTGTAAAGAAGTGTGGTGATGGCTACAAGCTCTTTGATAGACAATTCAAAATGCTTCCCTCCTGCTCTTTGACCTAAATTGTTTCTTGGAAAATTTTAATGTTTGTAGCCTATATCGTGGATCACGTTACCCAAAGAACAACACATTTACGTTCGGTAATCAGTGATTCATGCTTACCTTTACTAAAGAACAAAACCCAAATACTCACGACTGCCATCCGGCCAAAATTTGGCAATCATCGTCATCGTTTATGGGCCGATCTTCCTATTTTTGTGGGAATTGTGCCTTCTTTACAAACCACACGGATCTTCAGTATAATCACCAAAAGAGTGATTTCATCGTTAATTGAATCCCGAAGCAGGTTGACGCTTCTTTGTGGACAGTCCATGCTGGGTGATGTTAAATAACTTTAAATGACTAGTTGCAAATATTTTCTTGACTTGGAAGAAGTTAATTTTTTGAAATGCCTGTTTAACTTCGCAGTGCCACTCACTGACCCGTCAAATAACAAGAGCTACGCTGACGAAGTTTAGAGTAAATATTGACTACTGTCTATTTGTGATGACGGTAGATGCTTCCTATGGGCGATGTGAAGATACGGACGCCCTTTATAAAACTACCTCAGTGTTTGCTACCAGTAGTCACCATTTGGACTGAGTGCATATTTTCGAAATTGGAATTGGTGGTTTAATAATCCCAATTACAACAAAAGTGAAATGTTTCTGTGAGTTATTTCATCGCCAAACAATAATATTTTAATGGAATATTTTCACTGCAGCAAAACACAAACAATCGTGTCTGAAAGAGTTCGTTTCCAATTGATACTCAAGTCAGAACAGTTAGGTGCAGTTTTAGAACAATAAAGACCACAAGGATGGAAAAAATTGCATGGTTTTTATGTGAAGATCTCTGCAAATCTTAGTTATAATCCGTCTACTAGTTGGCAGAATCATCACCCGTCATCATCATCCGTCATCAATAAATAAATAAATAACACCCTAAGAGCCTCGTTTATTACTGATAATTTTTCTCTTTCATACGTTTTATTCTGAACTGAAAAAAAGCTCAGTTCCAAGTGACTGAGAAACATATTCTATATTTGACATGTGTACGAAAAGTATTTGCAACTAGAATACCACTATTTAATAAAAAAAAAAAACTGAAGAGACTAAGGCAATAAAAATTATCAGATAATACCGTATGTGGTCACCTATCAGAGGTCTTACCTTCGTCAGTTATGACAATGACTTTTTTCCAAGCTACTGCGATAAAAATTGTGTTATAACTTCTTTTTTGTTCATCCCTTCAGCATCTAATTAAAGTTAGACAGCAGAAATTTAATGTGAAGCAAAATGGCACTAAACTAGGAAACAGGGTTTGGGCCTATTGTAGGTGGAGCGAATAGATCTTCATTTCAAAATTATATTTAGTTTTTATTTTAATGACGATACCACATTTGTTAATGCTCCTTAAATTCTGAGTGCAATACTCACTGGGCTAAGTTGGCCTCTTTGCCTTTTGGTGAACCACACTGCTTCTCTTTCCTGGCCTTTTTCTTATTTTATTTTTTTTAAATATAGGCCTACGATTTCATTTGCTCCACCATTTACTTTCTGGTTAGCTATTTGTAGCCTCTTTTCACAGCACACACTGAAGATGTGGGTTATCGCTGCCGAGTGAAAATAAAACAGCACGTATAGCCACCGCTGTTTGAGCTGCCGCTGGCAATAATTCTCACATTGTTTACAGGAACTGCTGTGCAAGATGTAGTCTGTATATTAAAATATTAATATTAATGTAACTGCAGGCCAAACAATCAACAGTACGATAGCTTTTAACAATAATTAGAAGATTCAAAAGGTTCACAATACTGCCCCTGGTATAAGACTTGACACTGCCACCAACGAAAATGTTGAGTCGCACACCTCTATCACACACTGCAACAGTGATCTCAATTATAATAAAAAAATATTCATCACAATTGTAGGTTAAAAATGTATTAGCTTTTAGGCCCAGTTTCAGGTTTAGGCCTAATTTTTAGCATTTAGGCCTAATATTTACCTTCGATCTAATTTCACAAGTAATAGCTAACAACACTGGGTCGAGAGTTAGGCCTATTCTTTTCATGCAACACGGTTTCGGTTTCGAGATTACACTTTACCGTGGCAACGAGGAATCTTCAAACTATGAGAGGCTGGCATATTATGGTTTCGTGTTTTGGTGTAAATATGTTGTCTGCTCCACCTTGATACAACGATTTCAGGTTTCATATTCGGGATTCCCATCACTAGTGTAGATGCTACCTTTGTCGCCATGCTGAACTGAACTTCTCCAAGTGTTCTTTTTTCAAATGAAAGTAATTTGTGTCGTTAATGGAATCCTTTTGGTTTTTTATCATTACATTTCTTCCTATAGTGGTTAAGTGCAACGAACAAATGTTATAATTTCATTGAGTTACGTCGAAAAAGCTAGAAAGAAGCAACCAAAATTTAATTTGTCGTGGTTTTTAAATTTTACTTGACTACCACAAGCATGGTCTTAACTATTCAGGATTCCAAATTTACAATGGGTGAGTTTTAAGAACAAATTTTAAAAATGTGTAATTTCTTCCGTAATAATTGTTGGATTTATGGCAAATTTTGGCCCAGCAATACGTTTGAGGGTATAAAACGATGTACCAAATTTCATTCTAATCCGACTTTTCGTTTGGGTTCCATCCAGACTAAAAAAGTGCAACCAACCAACTAACCAACATTTTGCAATTTCTTGTCCATACTATAGGCTACGCTTCGCTCGCACGTTCCACCCAAAAATTCAAAGTAGTGGACATCAATGAAAGTTAGTCAGTCCTCACATTTCTGCAGAAAGAGGTGCACGAACTGAAGGAGAAAAACGAGTGATTTCGCGGATTGAAGAAGTGTGATTTTTGCGGATCAAAGGAGGAAACTTTTGGTTATCGCGATTGAAAGAAGCAAATCAGCGATTTTCGCAGACTGATGGAGAGAAACGAGAGATATTCGTGCACTGAAGGAGTAAAACAAGCAATTTTCTTGGATTGAAGGACGATTTTTGCATTACCGAATGAACAAAACCGGTGATTTTAGTGCACTGAAGAAGCAAATCGTGCTAATTTTCGAAGATTGAGGTAGAAAACAAGCTGTTTTCACAGTTTGAAAGATTCAAAACGAGTGATTTTAACAAACAATTTTCAAAAACTGAAGGAACAAAATCTGCGATTTTTATGGAATGTAGGAGAGAAACTAGCCATTTTCGGCGACTTAGGGTCCAAAACAAGGCATTTTCACGCAACCTGCATAAGTTTGCCAGTCGATGATTTAACAAACCTATCTGCTGCAATTCAGTAGCCTAAGCCTTTGTTTCATTATGGGTACAATATTCTCATTGGAGAAACAGCTGGTGGTGATTTTCACCTCGCTCAGTCGAGGTTTCACTTTTTGATTTTAACTGGGTTTCAAAATTATAAACACACTTTACATTAAGTATATATATAATTAATGCAAACAGCTAGCAAGACCAAAGATTGAAAGTTATAAACAAACTAAAACAATCCAACTTTTTCGAAATGAACTTGAACTGAATAACTTTAATTTTTCATTAATGGTCTAACACACGCCTTAAACTGTAAAAATCTTTTAAAGGACAATTTTTTCAGAATACCAAAACCTCCTATTAGATTCATAAGGTTTGTGTGTAGGTTGAATCCATCAATATTCTTCAACCATTAATAGTCTGTAAAGAGTCCATTAAAAGTCTATTAACAGTCCACTAATCGTCCATCAATAGTTCATTAACAGTCCATCGTCCATTAATAGCCAATTAATAGTCCATTAATAGTCTATCAATAGTTAACCAATAGGCAAATAATAAATAGCACATCAATAGTCTATTAATAGAATATTAATAGGTAGTAGATGCAAAGTACTAGGACGACGGACTGGCCGCAAAAACTATTGTATTCTATTGTTCTTGAAGCCTCGCCCTCCAAACAGACCTACTACAATACCGGGTCTGCCTTCAACGAAACCTTTTCGAAGTAGACGATACCTACCTACACGGGGGCTGTACTCATCATGAATGAAAAATTTTAATTTTTTTTACCGGTCGGTTGTACTGCCCACACAGAGGCAGTCTGAATGTTGAAATATTTTTCGCTTTAGTACAACTACAGTATGGCTTCAACATTAAAAAAATATATATTTTGTATTCTGCGACAACCCCTCTTTAAATTTCTAGCTCATGTTAAATTCACATTTCCCACCGTGTCAAGAAAAACAACGTTCCACACCGCTATAACAGGAAAACAGCGTTGAAAACGATTCATTAACTATACTGGGGGATGCTCTTTATATGAGTATCCGCAACGAGTTTAAAGTCAATAGGAGCGTGACATCAATGCTTCTTTACACGAGATACAAAACGTGCGTCATGACTATTTCCCGTTATTGCATGCGAGACAATGATGCTGCATCCTTATTCAACATTTAAGTGACGTAAAGTGATTGTCGCTTTCAGGCCGCCAAAAAGCTTAAAATGCTGCCTTCGTAATATTTTATTGCCGTAATTAATTTTTACTGGAAATCGTACACGGCGGACCTACGCACATCCTGGTGTAATCAAGCACGTCCTACTTCTGCATTTAAAATATGTACTACACGGACAAATTTGTCATTAGCGGCCATGGGGGCTTGGAAGAATAACACTTGTAAGTAACCAGTTTTTTTTAGTAAGGTGACTTGTTATATTATGGTCCAATGCGAAAAAGCGGCTTCATTTATACACCTGTTTTGCCTTGCCGTTACCAGTCCTATTTCCAACAAATTAGGCATGAATCTGGAGTAGAGCTTATTGCCTTCTAACTACGAAATGTGGACCATGCTGATTGATGAAATTGTTGCACTTTTATTTTAATCGCCTTCTAACTACGAAATGTGGACCATGCTGATTAATGGAATCGTTGCACTTTTATTTTAATGTCATCGAAATACTGAATACTGAAATACTGCATACTGAAATACTACATAGCGAAATACTGAAATTCATTCTACTATCCGACGTATAATATATTTATTGCTACGCAGTTCATGTTACGTTTTTGTGGATTTATAGCACTAGGCGTGCAACATGTCAGCGTGAATCTGGGTTGCGGAGCGAATTGAATCATATGTAACAAGCCACCTTAGTTAACCTGGTTACGTACGGCCGCATTATTTTTTGTTTGTTCGTCCTGTTTTTAAGTTGTTACAACAAGGGTGATGCGGAGTTAGTTTATCGCCGATGGCGTATGGTTAGTCAGTTTGCAATATAATCGGCCTTCTGAACTGATATTGGCGGAAGCGTTTCACCCCGAACTCTATTGATAGAGCGTTTTGGTAGAATAGAGCAAAACACAGTTCTTCCTTACTCAATGCCCGTGAAACAAAAACAATAGGCCTATCTTCACCAAGAGGAAAAGTTTGGATAATACACAAACTGATTCTTATGGCACTTGCATTACACACAAGCTTAATAGGCAAGTTAGGGTCATAATGAGCTAACATTATAGAATCTAGGAATGCTGCCTTAGCATTTTGGACTACTGCCGAACATTCATTGCTCCAATTCCAGGCATTCTTATATGATATCGATTTATTTAATACAGCCAGTATGGACCCCCAGATACGATATAAATTTGCTATACTGGTTCATAAATCCCAAATAGGACTTTTACTCTGGAATATTACTAAGTTCAGGTGCAAGCTTTATACCTTCCAATATTTCACGCACGTTAGAAACTCCATTTTTATCCAATTGGACTCCCAGATAGTTGTGGAAATTTGACTAACTATTTGTCTAAATAACTCTAAGCTTAGTCGACCGGTCGAAGTGTGATGTACATATTGTTTTAATGCTTGTCATCTAATTTAATTAGAAGTAGAAATGCAAATTTTAGAGCCAGTTAAAACGAACTTGTGACAGATTTTCATGAAGGTAGGCGATGCCACTACCAGAAACTGGCGTGGTTTAAGTTTAAGTTTAATGGGTTATTTATTATTCGTTTGTGTTCTTTAGGTTGCCCTTGAGAAAGATTGGACAGCTAGTTAGCTCGACTGGAGCCTGTAGCAAGTACCCACCCCGGTAGCAGAGTGGTTAGAGTGCCTGGCTAGTAAACGGTACGTCCTGGGTTCGAGTCCCTGTCGGGGCAGTTGTATTTTCTTTCTTTCTTGGACTAGTGTATCGTGTATCCTCACAAGGCCGGTCTTTAATGCAGACTGCTTGCTTCATGCAATTTGACAATTCTTCAACATGGTGAACTTTTTTACCATATTTACGGTAAAAATTACCTTAAATACCTTAATACCTTAAATTACTTTTTTAGGTTTATGAGAAGTTGGCACCCTGCAGGTTTGCTAGGCCTACAAATGCGGCTGAGGTGTCCAACATTTCCATATGCTGAGCATTTATGCTTTCAGAACCTAGACAGCTTGCAGTGGTTATATTTTCCATAACAGCACGTTCTTTTAGGCTTAAATGAATGTTGTTTTTGTACGTGTCACGAACCCTTGAAACCCCTCTTCCCCTGGTAGGTTCCTGAGCTAGAGCAAATGTTTAGGCCGTATCAAAATAAAATAACAGTAGACGGATCCAATGCCACTGCAAAGTTTCAGTGGCATGCATCCCCGTCACGAAACTGTCCGTTAGCATTGTTTCAAGCTTAGTTCCATCTTTTGAGCCATATCAGTAGAGGATGAGCCCCTTTAACTCTGTGATATAGTTCGCTATTGATTCTCCTACACCCTGCTCCCGGTTTTAGAGTGATATGCATTCACATTGTTAGTTCCGTTTAGGCACAAATTACCTGTTAACAAGGTGTTAATTTCGGCAAGAGTTTTCGTTTTACGAGCATTAGGTATGCATAGGTTGCATAGCAACCCATACGTTCTAGCACCTACACGACACTCGTGACCAATATCTCTACCTACTTGGGCTGAGGGACTTCGTAAGTCGCTAAAGTGAGCTCAACCCGTTCAAAATAAACAGGCCAAGACCCGATTGTTGACTCAAACTCTACAAGTTTTTTTTATGAGAAAGCGCAGGAGACGTGACATAGAGGCATCTGAGTCAGTAACTTGAGAGTTGTCAATATGTAAACTTTGAAAATCAAGTTCTACCTTTAAATTCCAAGTTGTAACCTTGTCTTTGATGAACTGAGAAGAACGAATAAGACTAGGTTAAGTACTAGTTACATTGACTGAGAAAACGAAGTTAACGTTCAACCAGTTCCTCCCACTTTAAATTAAACTGGGCTTTTACATTCAAAGATTTTAAAATTCACTAATAGTTACAAGCACTTGCTTACTTACACAGTTTCAATGTTATGGGAATTTCGTTCACACTTGTGACCAGCTTGGTCATTCTTAATTACATCATCTCTACGAATAATTAATAAATAACCCTGTTGAACTTAAACTTAAACCACGCCTGTTTCTGGTAGTGGCATAGCCTACCTTCGTGAAACTCTGTCACAAGTTCGGTTTGACTGGCTCTAAAATGTGCGTTGCTACTTTTGATTAACTATTTGACTAACTAGCAGATGACAAGCATTAAAACAATACATACATCCCACTTCGACCAGTCGATTAAGCATAGAGTTATTAAAACAAATAGTTAATA
This sequence comes from Lithobius niger, assembly GCA_023313725.1. Lineage (NCBI taxonomy): Eukaryota > Metazoa > Arthropoda > Chilopoda > Lithobiomorpha > Lithobiidae > Lithobius > Lithobius niger. The sequence continues at coordinate 17,270 of JAHWFP010075053.1, forward strand.
AAATTTCCACGGATAACCTTAGCATAACTTCTAACACTTAAAACCTAACATTTTGTAGGTTTTTTACAATTTCAATCATTATGTCTTTTTAATTAAATTGCAGTTTTAACTATGTAACAAGTTTGTTTTTACATAACTCGACAACCTTTTTAAACTCAAACTGTTTACAGCTTTTACACTTTTCAACTCAAGCAGTTTATAACTTTTAAACCATTATCAATTCTTAGCTTTTTACTCAAGCTCGTATTTAAACATTTTAAATTGTTTTAATCACAACCATTTGTTTTAAATTTCACCTTTAAACGCATTTAAGCACCAAATAAATCTTTTAAACGTTTTAACCATTAACGTAACGTGGTTGCCCACGTAAATTAAGCTTAAACAATAGCCAAATTTCCTCACACAGGCTCGACCTCACAAAGTAGGAACCCTGTGCCAGTGGTAAATGTGGAGACCTACTGTGAAGAACTCAGTCTTTTTAGAAGAACTTTACCACAAACCTCGATTGAACAAGAAGTCCTACGGCTATCCCTCTACCGTTCTGCTGCGCAGTATCAGGGAAAAATTTATATGGCTTGCTGCTATAGAAAACTGAAGCTTCCGCTACAGAAGAAGCAAATGCTCAAATCCACAGCAACTTTACGTAGTAGTTTTATCATAAGAGGTCATTATAATTACTTTTATTGGTTTTAATTTAAGTTTCAACCGACTTTATTTTCATTCTACATATTTCTTCTGTCTCAGACTGCTGCCTTCCCTTACATGGGCCTGCAGTCAGTTGAGCAGGATGGAGGATATAATTTACGTTAAGTTTTCATTTTAAATTAACGTAAAATCTATCCTCGACCCCAATAAAGTGTCCTGGTTCGTGTCCCAACAGTAATGCGTACCACAGTCTAGATGGTGAGTGGGCAGCACCAGTAGGTAGGCACACGTTACAGGCAAAGGAGTAGTGTAATAATAAGCACGAGACTAGTATCAGTTAGGTGCAAGGTGCACCGTGTCTGACTAGAAAACCCAGACACTACAATTATTACCTGGGTCTGAAATGGTACTCAATTTAGTAACTTCATTCAGGCCTGAAATATTACCTTGGTTGGGTGCTTTAGCCGTATTTTCTTTGGTCTTCTGTATTACTTTCTCCCTAAGTGTCAGTAAATCTTTTTCACTTATATCTTCAACAATATGCATTAAAATCTCAGCAGCTTAATTTTTTGTAGCATCGTCAGGAAAAGCTGCTGTACCTAAAACCAACAGAACTTTTGATCATTAGCAGCAAACAGAAAACAAATTTTATTTGTTGCTTTTATTAATAAGTCTTGCTTCTTAAATGCAACTCCTATTAGCAAGTTAGGCAGCTGTTTTTGACTCGGTATACACACTGATTTAATCCGACTTTGGTTTACTTGTGCAATAAACCTTCAACCATAAACCTCATTAGAAAACAAAAACGAACTCGTTTGATATTTAAGTTAAGGTTTATCTGATCTGACGTCAAATCAGCAAAGGAACACAAATAAACTTTCTTGTTAGGTTTCATATACCACCTCACCTTAAACATCATACGACTTCGGTTTTGTGTTCTAATTCGTGATACGTTGACATACCAAGTTGATCTGGTGTACTCGTTGCAAACGCACTGAATTTTGCTCGCTCATTCAAAGCAAGTCTTTCTTTTGGTAGTTGGTTTGTCCATACTTCTTTTTTAGCAGCTTTGGCCATTATTTGTAATATAGGACGACAAGCAAACCGGGCAACGAAGATTTTAGCTTTAAATTGGAAGGGTGACGTCAAACCATTATATAAATTAATTTGCAATAAGGGTAGTGTTTACTCTTCACGTTTTCTGAAAGTGCGAATGAATTGTTGGCTCGCCAAGATTGATAATATCTCTCTCTATATATATTTCGCCTAATAAGCAAACTCAAAGGGTTTCAAAGGGTTTAGCGAGCGTTAACCACTACTGGTCATCTACCCGAAGCCCTAAGACCCTATGTCTGCAACAGCTAGCTTCCCAGGCCGTCACCCACCCAAGTATCCATCCATCCCAAAGCAAACTTCAAAGGGTTTCAAAGGGTTTAACGAGCGTTAACCACTCGTGGTTATCTGCCTGAAGCCCGAACTTTTCATGATTAAACACATCAAGCTTCAATAATGCCGGCTAATCAGCCGTACCCTGGAACAATCAGTAAAAGGGCGAGCGGCTGACAATGAGAACGTATATGCACTTTAACAATTAGAAACAAACACTATTGCTTCAATATGCTGATTAGAGCGGAGTTGAATCAGCGGAAATCAGCTAGACCAGCGTGTGCTACAAGTCTATTTGTATCATATCAAAAACCAAAACTGGTAAAAGGAGTCACCAAGTTCCGAATGGTTCGGCCCTTCAAAGGCGTGATATCAACACACCAAAACGTTCGACAAGTTAATTGCACCGACTGATAGTTCGAAAGTTAAATAAAAACTAGAACATTGCTACTTTCGGTAGCAATGTTCAAGTTATCATGTAACGTCCCAAGTATTATTCGGTTCGATTAAGTTGGCGAATATTTTGGTGTGTTTATATCACGCCAAGTTCCGAAGGGCCAAACCCTTCGGAACTTGGCGGCCCCTTTTACCAGTTTTGGTTTTTGTTATAATATCACTAAATTTTTTTAATCACTAATTTTTTAAAGACCCAGGTAATTTTTAATTTTTTTTAAAACGGATTAGAGTTCACTCGAACGCAACGAACTATAATTTGAACTATAATTTGTGTTCATTTTGTGTAAGCATTTTTATCTTTCATTTTATTTTGAAGCGTTTTGCTGTTTATACCGTCTATTTTGTGTGTGTTTGTGGGTTTACGTTTTGCGAATTGGAGTTCAAATTATAGTTCGTTGCGTTCGAGTGAACTCTAATCCGTTTTTATTCGTGTACCTTCAGGGCTGTGAGTATGGGGATACGAGCTCTATTGTTTTTTTTTTCTAAACGGCGAATCCGTTTTTTGCTCAGTTAATTTGTTGGCTTTTTTCGCTTCCATTTTATGTGTCCACTGTCCACCGACAAAACGGAACATTAGAAATGGATACTAATGTTTAGGTTCCGCCGAAGGTTTGTCCCATGATTATTATTTGATGGTAACACATTAGCGTATTTCTGGATTTAGCATACGTCATCTCGATGAGTAGTTGATTCTGGAATGTTTCAGTATCGTGGCAACAATCGCCAAAACAATTCAACTGGCTTCCCGAAGCCCGCATTGAAAAAGTAAATAAGTCACTCAGTCATGTCGGCCGCCCAATTTTGAGGCGGCCTCAGAATTTAAGACTTCGCACCCTACGGTTTAAAACTTGAAGATTTAAGGAAAAATCAATACCATTTAATTTGGGTTCTCCACAACGAGCTAGCTAGGTCAAACAACGACAATGTTAGTTTCCCGGCACCTAACAAATGTTGCATCTTGTTCGAGTGAGCTATAATCCGATATTGTGTGCCTTGCCTATTGTTACCCTATTGTTACATGTTGCAGCATTGTAACATTTTGACATTGTTAGCCGCTACGCCGCCTCCGCCTCCTCCTGTCCAATTTTCTGAAATTCTCGTGCGCAAACAAACTCTAATAAGCACTGCCTGCCGGCCGCGTAAATTTCTTTGCAACGTTGTTTAGATTTATCGTGATACACAGTGTGTGTCTAGGCACGCACGTCAGTATACACGTTCTCATTGTCCGAAGTTTGGCCGTCCAATGAGAGACGATGCCGACAAAACTAACAATGGTTATAACAAGATTTTCGTACTTACGTGCCCTCCCACGCCATCCCCGTTACGCCCCCAGGCTCCAAACCATAAAAGGTACGCATTTCGTATTGTACTGCACCCATTCGTCCAATTTCATAGATGGAAGCCTTCCCGTTATCTCGGTATCGATGAATAATCATTATATGGGATTGAACATGGGGATGAGCCAACTAGCTAGCTAGTTACCTAGTAGTAACACATTTTCAACGTTATTTAGGGTCAGATTTTGCATTGAAAGCAGCTTAGCTGGCATTCCTACAGAGTTAATTTTTGTCAGGTGGGCCATCGCTCTCGATTTCAACAGAATTTAAGCTTTTGTACCGCATTATTATTTTTACCCAATAACCTGAAATGTGCCCAACTATGCTTCAGGATATAAGACATTGACTATACGGCATCGTGCTACAATGGTTAACAACGTCGACAATTGGATTGATGTGATGTTTCTTGCGATGTTTGCCTGCTTAATGAGCAAACGTTTCATGATTAAACAAAGCAGGCTTCAATAATGCTGGCTAATCAGCTGTACCTTGGAACAATCAGCAATAGGGCGACCGGTTCATTTTTGGCACGGTAGCAAAGAAAAGGGTTAAGTTTAGTTTAAGTTTAGAGGTGGAGTGCATAGCGCACGGCTTGTAGACTCCAGTAAGTTCAATAAATAAATAAATAAGAAAAGGGCAAGCGGCAGACAATGAGAACGGATATGCGCTCTAACAATTAGAAACAAACACTTTTGCATCAATAATGCTGACTATTAGAGGGGAGTTGAATAAGCGGGAATTAGCTAGACTGGCGTATGTTACACTGGGGAACAACTAGTCTATATATATATACACCCAAAACCAAAGCTGGTATAAGAGAAGCCGCCAAGTTTACAAAAAGGGTCGGCCTTTCAAAGTAGTGATATCATTCAACCAGGAAAAGGCCGCCAAGGTTAATCCTATTAGCCAAATTAATCGCACCTACTAATAATTCGAAGGTTAAATGAAAACTAGAAGATTGCTACTAGCGGTAGCAATCTTCAAGTTTTCATTTAACGTCCAAAGTATTATTCGGTGCGATTAACGTGGCTAATAGGATTAACCTTTTGGGCGAACGGGTTCATTCTTGACAGGGTAGCAAAGAAACAGGGCGGGCGGCCGACAATGAGAACGGATATGCACTCTAACAATTAGAAACAAACACTTTTGCGTCAATAATGCTGACTATTAGAGCCGAGTTGAATGAGCGGGAAGTAGCTAGACTGGCGTATGTTACGCCGGGGAAGAATTCGTTAATTAGCCGACACCTTCTATTATTATTATTATTATTATTATTATTATAGTAGTTATAGTAGTATTATTATTATTATAGTAGTATTATTATAGTAGTTATTATTAGTAGTTAAAAAGTTGAACAACAAAAGAGTTGTTCACCAACTTGAAAAGGTGAATTGGGATTGTCTTAACGAATTAGATGACCCAAATGATATTTACAAAAAAAATTAGTGATGTAATTACAAATATTATGACGACAACTACTATATTGTTAAAAAAAAATCTCAAAAGAAACATTTAGACAAGAGTGGATGAATAAGGAGCTGTTAGAACTAATTAATAATAAAAATAAATTATGGACTAAATTTAAAAAAAACAAATAAATATACACTGTTGTACTATGAGCTTAAGGAAAAGTATGAAAAATTAAAAAGGGAAACCAGAACTAGAATTAAAGGCACTACAAAAATTTTTTTCATAAAAATAAATTTGATAGCAAAAAGGTATGGATGAAAATAAATAAATTAACTGGAAAAAATGGAAAAAAGGAAAATATAGACCAAAATTTAAAAGAAACATTCTCTGATCAAAAAGTTGCAGATACATGCCATAATTTTTCTACCAACTTCATCTCTCAAATTACTAACTTGAAAAAACAAACTGAGAAGATAAATAAACCAAAAATACAGAGAATTATAAGACAGAAAAAAATGTGTAACTCCATGACAATTTTGGACCCAACAGAATATGAAATTAAGGAGATTCTAAACAATATCAACATAAAAAAATCTAGCGGTCACGATGGATTCTTAATTGAACATTTTATGCAAACTGTGAAAAATACAGCTAAATTTATGAAAAAATTGATTACAGAAATCATTAACAAAGAAGTCTGGCCTGAAGAATTTAAAAAGCAAGTAATACGTCCGATTTACAAGAAAGGTGATAAGGAAAATTACAATAACTACAGACCAATTGCATTGTTACCAGTACTCAATAAAATTGCTGAAAAATATTTCACTAATAAAATCGTAAAGTTTCTAAACCACTTTAATCTCATAAATAAATACCAATTTGGATATCAAAAAGGAAAAAGTACGATTGATGCATTAAATTTGATTAACAACAATGTCACAAGAGCACTGAATGAAGGAAAACACGTGGGAGCCATTCTTATCGACCTCTCAAAAGCATTTTTAGATAAAAATATTTTACAAACCAAATTAGTTAATTGTGGAATACGTGGAAAAATGTTAAATATTTTGATAAACTACCTAACAAATAGGAAATGTTGTATAAAAATAGGAGACAATATGGATAAATGGAAAGACGTCGAATTCGGGGTTCCACAGGGCTCTATACTAGGTCCATTACTCTTTTTAATTTATGTTAATGATATACAGGATATTAACTGGACTACTTACCTTACATTATTTGCTGATGATGTTATGATGCTCGCCATCAATGTGAATTTCGAAACAATGATAACAAATTTACAACTGGATTTCAACTTATTAAATGATTATTTTAATTTGAATGACTTATACATTAATACTGAAAAAACGTATCTTCTACCAATCAAAACTTTTCATATGAAATCTGAAAAAGCAAGTGTCATCCATCATAATATAAACTGTCAAAAAACAAGCAATTGTAAATGTAAGGAACTTGAAATCGCGCAAGAAACTAAATATCTCGGATTATTGATTGATTCCAATTGGAAATTTTATAATCATATCGAAAATTTAATAAATACGATAAGAAGAAAGATTCCAATTTTATATCGCATTAGAAAATTGTTGAACAATATAAATAAAAGACAATTGTATGAAGCCCTGATATTATCAAACGTAAGATACGCCGTTACCATTTATGCGACAACATCAAAAGGACTGATTGGACGACTACAAAAAATACTTAATAAAGCAGCAAAAGTCTTATTTTATAACCCTAATAATCCAAAACGTACATGTGACTTACTAAAAGAAAACAAAATCATGACACTCTCTAACATATTTCAATACACGATACTTGTCCATAATTATTTTAAAAGTGAGCTGAAAAATCCAATTGACAGACCAATAAGAAACAATCAGTACTGGCTAAAGGTTCCAAAATACATAAACTCATACGGGAAGAGAAGATTATATTTCTTAGTGCCTAGTATTTTTAACAACTTACCAAATAATTTAAGATGCTTAACTGCAAATAAATTAAAACATGAAATAAAAAAGTATGTAATGGAATACAATTTTAGACTTTGAATTTTAGATACTAAGAAGCGACTAATCATTTACTATAAATCTATTAAAATTTTTACATGTAAATAACAAGCAAGTAATGTGGATGCTATGTATTTATATATGTATTTTATGTTAAGACCCTGATGTAAATAATTGTAACATCGTAACACTTGTATTTGTGCACGTACAAATTCCATGAATTTCGTGCAAAGTGGAAAATAAATTATTATTATTATTATTATTATTATTATTATTATTATTATTATTATTATTATTATTATTAGTTCAGTTTTCGCCTTCTGTCTGGAGTTTTCTGATTAGCAATGTTGTATTAAAACAATGTGTAAAGCAATGTAAAACAATAAAATGGATCGTTCAAGGAATGATTATCGCCAGATTGGAACAACCAACTGCAATTTCTATTTCTACAAATGACACATCTGCGGAA